>PVIJ01011124.1:0-23278 GCA_004024925.1 Scalopus aquaticus
CACCTCCCCCATCTTGGCATGGACCTCTCTGGACTGATCCATCTGTTTCCCGGGGAGACTGGGGGCTCCCTGAGGGCAGGGAGGTGGCCTCTTGCCCCTGGGTGGCCGCCCGAGTGGCTGTCCTGGCACAGGTGGGCAGCACACGGTGCCTGCGGGGGAATCTGCTCAGCGGCAGGCAGGGGAAGGGGGTTTAGCATAAGGACCCGGCTCTCTCCGATGCCAATTTTGGGAGAGCAGGGGGGCGGCTGCAGAGACGGGGAACCCCGGCTCTGCCCCTTCCCTTTCTGGTTCTCTCCCCACAGGATTTCCTGTCTCTGCTCTCAGTACATCCACAGCCCAGGACTTCACACAGCTTCAACTAAGCAACCTGCAAACACCTTTCAGTCCCCAGAGCATATATGTGTATGTCCATAAACACGCATGCACGCACGCACGCACGCACGCACTCACGCACTGTAGGACAAATGAGTTAATCAGGCTTTTTACGCCACTAGCCTCTGTGCCCATCAGCTCTGGCCTTGATCATGTTAATGCAGAGGCACATGGGTGTGGGGCACGAGTGTTTGATGGTGGACACCTGGAGCATGGGTGTCAGTGTGCACACCTGAGCCTAGAGACCAGGCGTGTAAGGGCGGCATCACTAAGGAGATGCTAAGAGAACGAGCAGCATGACTACAGAAGAGGCGAGGCCACCAGACAAAGTAAGAGAACCCCAGAGAGTCAAGAGAAAGAGCATGAAGATTTGTGGGGGGCTGGGAGGTTTGGCTGCCTACCTGCCTCCCAGCTGCCCTGCCTGGTCTCTGCCTGCCTTCTTTCCTCCTGAGCCTCCCAGCCTCCCTGCCTTCCCTGCCTGCCTTGCCAGCCTGCAGGCTTGCCACTACACACACACACACACACACACACACACACACACACACACACACACACTTTTATGAGAATAGGGGCCAAAATCTTGAGACTTTTACTGCCTGAGACTTTGACTTTTCCAGAGCAGCATGGAAGCAAGGCTAGCAACACAGCTCACACCCAGCTGCAGGAGATCTGGCTGCTCTGGGTCAATGCCACATCAATTTGTCTCCTGTAACAACCCTAATTACCAGCAGAACACTTTTCTCCACAGAGGCAAAGTGTCAGAACTGCAGCCTACTTATTTCAGATCTCACACTGGACACCACTTCCTCCAGGAAGTCTTCCTTGATTGCCAGCCCATTAATGAATATCCTATGCTTCACCTCTCATCACACACGATGGGTGTTTATGTGTCTGTCTCTTCTGGCTGCATCACAGTTTCCATGAGGACCGGGACAATGGACAGTTGAATCTCGTAAGGGTGCTATGTATTCAGTTCTGTTCTGAAGCAGTAAATCACCCCGATCCAGTTGATCCGGGCCAGGGAAGACAGGAAAGTGTCACAGAGCACAGATAGGGCAGCTGGGACGTTGCCAGGCACACTGGGAAGTGCGGAAGGGCGTGGCGTTCTCACCATGACCTCGCCCTGGAGCCATCTCACATCTTAGTCAAACATCCTCCATCCAGCTCTTGTGTTCCCCTGGCACACATGGGGGCCCTGTCACCTCAGGTCCTATGCTCTCCGTCTATCTGTTGGGTTTCCTTGGTCCAGCTCTTTGTCTTCTCGGGGCCTCAGTTTCCCCCTTTATAATAGGTAGGACAGAGAAAGCTACAAGGCCCCTTTCAGCTCTGGCCCCCGGGGGTCCCTTTGCTTCACTTGAAGGTGGCAGCAGCCTCAGCGAAGCTTAGGGTCTGTGCCCTTCCCTCCCCATGGTTCATTTGCTGCTCGGGGGTCCCTGGAGGAGCCCCTGGGTGAATATTAATAGGGCAGGGTTGCCTTCAAGTCTGAGAAAGAGGATGAATCATTTCCTGCTTCCCTCCTGCCTCAGGATTGCAGTTGAGAGCATGCAGGCTCTTTGGTGTAGCTGCAAGGGATTTAGGTTGCTGGACTCTCCTTGCTGGGATAAAGCCTTGGGCCGAGTGCCCACCACCCCAAGCCTCAGCATCCAGCCTGGCCCGCCTCATCCTGCTCACCCTGCCAGAGGGTCACACCTGTCCAGGTGTGGAGGAGGCAGCGGACAGAGACTGGTCCTCACCCCAGTGAGTCCCACTGGCGCTCATCGTCCATGAACCGGTGCAGGGCACACATGTGCCCCACCTATGTGAGCACACCCCAGCAGGGCCCTCGCAGGCTTCCGTCCCCAGCGCTGGCACCAGAGTATCTGGTACGTGACCCCTGCACAGCGCTCTTCCCCTGCAAGGGCCTCCCAGAAGCTGCGCTGGTGCCCTCGACCTGCCTCCCTCTGGGGCAAGAGACCAGCGTAGACAAGCACCCGAGTGGGACCAGATAGGGTCTCTCGCCCCAAATTCTGGGGCTGGTTCCACTGGCGTCCTCTCAGGCGGAGAGACTCAGAGGGTGTGTGCTCGGGGCGGTGGGTACCACCGTCCGCCATGTCGCTGGAGCGGCGGGAGGAGGGGCTGCCCATTTGCTGGGCCGGCCTGCCTCTGCCTGAGCTGCGCTGCGTCCTTATCCTTGGCTCCTGAGCGTCCCAGGTCACTATAACAACCCCACCCCACGTCTGCTCACCCAGTTTCAGTTGACTCTGAGGTCACAGAGCCCAGCCAGTCCACGTGAGAGGCCTCGCTCACCGGCCCGCTCAGCCGTCTGGCTCACGACCGCGCCTGCCCTCTCTCCACAGCTACTGGGTGAGCATCCCCAGTCTCCCATTTTCCAGGTAACAAAACCGATGCCAAGTGAGCCCAGACCACTGAGCGAAGGCCGCCAGGGAGAGTCTGATTTTCCCCACAGCCCTAAGGCCTTACACAACACAGACGGGCTGGGACCCAGGGGTCCAGAGCAGCTGCTGGGCCTCTCCCCCAGGAGCAGGCCCCGCCCAGGAGTGCTCATCAGAGCAGTGGGGAGCTGGGGGCTGAATGGGTCCCCAGGACCCGAGGGGGCTTTTTGTCACCGCTGCCTGAGCAGGACAGGCGGCTTGGAAGGAGCGAGGATAATTGAAATCCCAGAGCTGTCCATCGTTTCTGCCTGAGGCCGCGGATTATTGTCTGGGGGCGGCCTGGGATGGGGACTTAATGACTTTCATTAATCTCCCGAACAGGCCAGTGGGTTATTTCCAGGACTGGGGCTCCCCCTAGAACTGACGCCCAGTCCCCGTTGGCCTCTGGGCACTGGGAGTAATTGCTGTCCTCAGGAGGGTGACCCTGCATTCACAAGGGAGCTATTTGTCGCAAGGGGAACAAGGAATGGGGCTCCCCACAGCCTGTCCTACTGACATTGTCAGACTGGGAGCAGCAGTTGGTCCCCCGTGTCTGAAGGCTGGCTGCTAAGTCCACAGTGGGAGCCAGGGAGGTCCCTCCAGTCCCTCTGCCCCAAGGGGGCAGAGACTGGTCGAGGGTCACAGGGAGAGGTTGTGCCCTGGACTGTGTGTTACTACGTGGTCAGAGCACCTACGGGTTGGACACGCCACAGAGCGCTGGGATACAGGCTGAGTCAGACAGAGTTGGTCTCCCCCATGGGATTCAGGCTAAGACGGGAGAAAAACCAATAATCCTCCGTGAAGCCTGCAGTGTGAACTGAGGGTGAAGGGCCTTGGAGTCGGGGAGACCCGCTCCAAGAGAGGAGGCTGAGCAGGGGAGCAGGCCAGGGCGTGCACTCATGCAGGGGTGGGGCTGTCACAGGCGGGGCAGAGGTGTGTGTTGGGGGTGGGGGCTGCAGCAGGGCAGTGTGGCTGGGGACAGTGAGGGGGGGCATGGGGACGCTGGAGGCCTCGGGGCAGCAGGGGCCAGAGGGGGGAGTGGGGCTCACACGCAGGATGACACACTCCCAGGCCCACCCCAAGGTCCATCACTCCAGAGTGTCTATTTCTGTACAGTTTCTTCACTATTTCTCACCAAACCACAGAGAAGAACCTGGTTGAACACTCAGGTTGTCAAGGGGACACAGAAAAACAAAACAAAACAAAAAAACAGGCTGTGAGCAGCGGTTTGTCATTTGCAAAGTTCCTTTTCTGCCTGTTCTTTCACTGGGTCCTGCACTCTGTCCCCATTGTGTGGGTGAGGAAACTGAGGCTCAGTAAAAGGGTTCACCTAGGTCTCCTAACTAGTGAGGGGAGAAAACAGATTTGAGTCTACACCTGCCTTATTCTCAAATTGCATCCCCCAATCCTTTGCAGGACTCTAAGTAGGGCCAATGGAGAAGGGCTTCCCCAAGAATGTGTGTTTTATTTATTTTATTATTTTAAATATTTATTTATGCATACAAGAGCTGGCATGTAGGTCAGAGGTGTGAGGGGGTGAGAGGATTCACCAGAGACAGAGTGGGGAGCAGAACAGGTGAATCTACTGAAATACACTGCCTAGGGGAGCAGTGGGCGAGGCAGGAGAGGTCTGCTGCGCCATGTGGGAAGCTCCCTGGCTGGGGATCGAACTCACGCTACGGTGTCTGCTGATAGCTTCACTGTGCTGAGACTTAACCCCTTATGTCACCAGGGAGGCCAAAGAATGTTCGTTTTAATCTGGTTTTAGAAAGCAGAACCGCACAGGAATGAGAAAGTAGAGAAAGTGGGGGGAGGAGGGTCCCAGCATGGGGCCTGAGCCAGGAAGACTCTGAAGGTGCCCCTGGGCATGTTGATGAGAACATGTCGCATTTACTCGAGCTACTTACCAGGCAATTTGCTGGTACCTGAGATATGTCATTGCTTTTACTCCCAGATGGTCTTGTAACAGGGCTGGATGAGGGGTACTCTGGCACCTCAAAACCTGCATGCTCTAAATAGGTTCTGCCATCCACCGCATCAAGACAAAACATACTCTAATGCCATCTGCTGCATGAAGACAAAGCATGCTCTCGTGCCTAAGACCCTCAGTAGTAACTAACTTTAATACAATTAGTGTGCAATAAAGAAAAGAGAAGAGGAAGAGAAAAAATACAGTCTCCAAATCAAGCATGGAAGTCATCCATCCCTCATGGGTAAATGCCTACCCAAAGCAGGACTGCTGAGGCCCAAAAACTTGCCACAAGTCTGAGGCACCTTCTGGTGGAGGAAAGAGGCAGAAGGAGCCAGGCAAGTTTGGGACGAAAGGAGCAAAATCAAAATCCAAGCCATGGTAAAGGCTGCCACTGTGAACCTCTCCACTGGTCTCTCACTCACGTCTCTGTCTCTTTCAGACGTCTTCCTCATGTCCCAAGTCCCTGGTACAAGTCCAAGGCCGAGAAGCAAGCGCAGCTTCTTCACATGTCTCTGCTCCACGGGCCTCCTCCAGGTCTCCTACTTTTTTTAAAAAAATTATTTATTTATGCATATAAGCTGGGATATAGGCCAGAGGTGTGGGGTGGTGAGAGGGTTCACCAGAGACAGAGTGGGGAGCAGAACAGGCAGATCGACTGAAATACACTGCTGAGGGGAGCAGTGGGCGAGGCAGGAGAGGTCTGCTGCTCCATATGGGAAGCTCCCTGGCTGGGAATCGAACTCGTTGCTGCAGTGGCTCTGGATAGCTTCATAGTGCTGCGCTTAACCCTTTGCGCCACCAGGGAGACCCCAGATCTCCTTCTTGAGCCTCTTCCTTCCTTCTCCCTGTCTTCTCGAGCTTCTCTGCCCAGGTCCACCCTTCCTTAGTATGGGGCAGGGAACCTGGACCCTCCCCTTTCCCTGGGCTTACCCTGTCTCAGTCTGATGTGAACAGCAGCACAGCTGGTCTGAGTTCAACTGCCACACCCCAGATGGAGCTTCTGCTGCCAGAATGTCTCCCTGGCTATGTGACCCCCTGACAAGGAGCTTACCTTCTCTGCCTTCATCTATGAAACAGGGATAATAAAACCTATGGAACATGAAGACTTTTTTTTGTTCATCAGAATTCTGCTTAGGAAGAGCGCAATATGTGTAGGAAAAGAGAAAGTCATGTGGGCAATCTGAGCCAATACCCCAGAGCTAGGGAGCCAATTGGTGCCATAATTTTCCAGAGCAAAGGGGGTTAAAGTTGTCTACACGAGGTTAGAAGGGCTGTTTCTTCCAGGGAAGGGAGTATGGAAAAAGGGGACCAGCTAGTGAGACAGTATAATCTGTGTTTCTCCCCCCACAAATCTGCAAAAATGCTAATAAATTCAGAAATGCTTGGTGTGGGTAGATATTTTAGAAACCAGCAGGGGAGCTGAGCGCTGCCTGTGAAATAACCCAGAATGAGAGACCCAGCCAGGTGGGCAGAGGAGCCCACCTGCAGGAGGAGGGGTCCTGGGGTGCAGGACCACTAGCGGCCACAGACCGCACAGGCTACACTGAGGACAAGGGTACCCCACTGACCCCTGGTTACTCTGACCTCCACAGTTATGTCTACTTCCTGTCATCACCCTAAAGCCATGAGCCGGCTTTGTCAAAGGCCGAGACTCCTTTCGCCCTCTGGATTCCATCTTCTGTGGCCTCTGTTCTCATTGCCTCCATGCTGTCATTTCATCGAATTTACAAAGTGACCTCTGACCTCCCAAGTACAAAGCAAATCAAGCAAATGCAGGGAAAGGCAAGAAAAGCAGAGAAGCCCTCCTCATCCCCATGTACCCCAGTTCTCTGCAGTGCACCCCTCCACCTTGAGCAAGTTGGCCTCAGCTCTTTCTACCTCCTTACCTGAGACCTTTCACCTTTCACCTATGCCTGACTTGCCAAGGTCACCATAACCCCCAGGTTGCCAGGTCTTGTGCCCACGCCCCTGCTGGGAAGTCAACATTAGTGCTTCCTCCTTCTAGAGACACTGACTCGTGACCCAGCCCGCTGTCCCTCATGTGTCCCTGGCTCACGTCAGTCTCCTTTGTCAAACCCTCTCCCCGTGGGCTTTTCCCGGGTGGGGGACTTGCTCTTTTCTGGAGGGAGCTTGTCAGTTCCAGTCGATATTTTTAACAGCTTCATTGAGGTATAATTAACATGATAAACTGAACATATTAAAATGACATATTTAAAGATGTAATTAAAGGGATAATTTGATAAGTTTTGACATACGTATACATTGGTGAAACCATCACCACAGTCACGATAATGAAAATATCCATCATCTCCCCAATTTTCCTCCAGCTCCTTTGTCATCTCCCCCCAGAGCCCCTCCCCTCTCCCCAGGCAAGCACTCATCTGCTTTCTGTCATTATAGATTATCTTACATTTTCTAGGATGTCATGTCAATGGAATCAAAGAAAATGGACTCTTTTTGTCTGTTTCCTTCATTCAGCACGGTTCTCCTTAGATTCATTTATTTGTGTGTGTATATTAACAGTTTATTCATTTTTATTGCCAAGTAGGATGCATATACTATCAATTTATCCATTGATAGCTATTTGTTGTTTCTGCTATGGGAATATTACCAAAAAAAAAAGTAATGGACATATGTTTCCACACCCCTTGGGTATCTGGGAGGGGAACGGCTGAGTCAGAAGACTGAGCCAGAAGTCATCTGACTCAGCCTGGAGACCCCAGGGATTGACCAACTGGCTGCGCCCATACTTGGACTTAGCCTGGAGGCTCCAAAAGTCGACAAGCCAGCCGCACCAAGCTTCAGGCTAAGCCTGGAGGCCTTGGAGGTGGACCAGCAGATGGAACCAGAACCTCAACTCAGCCTGGAGTGCCCCAAGGTCCGCCAGTGGTCCAATATGTTACTGTACTCAGCCTGGAGGCCCCGAGGCCAGCCAGCTGATTGCACCCGGATTTAGCCTGAGGTCTCCCGAGGTCGACCAGATAACATTTTGCATTCCCCTGGTAGCGTATAATAGCGTTTCCTCCACATCCTTACCAGCACCTGGCATGGGCAGTGTTTAATTTTAGATGAGCAGTGTTGGCATCACTGTGGCTTTCATTTGCATTTTTTAATCACCAGTGGTAGTCAGCATTTTTCATGTGCTTACTTATCACCTATATATGTTCTGTTCTTTAGTGAAGGGTCCATTCAAATCTTTTGTTCCTTAAATTTTTTTAATTTCGTTGGTTGTTTTCTTATTAGGTAGTTATCCTCGTTCTTTAACTATTCTGCATTACAATTCCTTTATCATATTTGCAAATGTTTTCTCCGAGTCTGTGACTTGTGTTTGCACTCTCTTCATAGTATCTTTCAAAGAGCAGATACTTTTAAGTTGTTATGAAATTCAGCTTATCAACTTGCTCTTTTAAAAATTGTGTTTTGGTGTCCTATCTGCAATATCTCTACTCTATCTCAGGTTGCAAATATTTTTTCCTATGATTTTCTCTAAAAGTTTATGGTTTTTCATTTCAGCTTATCATTCATTTTAAGTTAAGTTTTATACTTGAATCAAATTTCAAAATGTTTGCTTGTAGAGTTCCATTGTTCCAGCACCATTTATTGAACATTCAAACTTTTCTCTACTGAATTGCCTTTGTACGTCTGCCAAAAATCAAGTGTCCATGCATTTGCAAATTTGTTTCAGGATTCTATTCTGTTCCATCGATTTATTGTATTCTTGGTGCCACGTTGTCTTGAATAAAGCAGCTTTATATTAAAGCTTGAAATTAGATAATGTTGACCCTCCATCTTTGTCCTCTTTTTAAACTTGTTTTGACTGTTCCTGATCTTCTGAATTCTCATATGAATTTGAGAATCAAATTTCAAACTTTTACCAAAAAAAAGAGTTGTTGCAATGTTGATTGGGATTGCACTGAATCTAAAGATCAAGGTGGAGACATATTCAGTCTTCTGAGCCATGAATACAGTATAGCGCTATATTTCTTTGCTCTTTTTAAAATTTATCTCAGTAGTGTTTTTAAGTTTTTAAGGGTAGGGGTCTTACACATCTTTTGCCAGATTTATTCCTAAATAGTTTGTATCCTAATGCATTTATAAAGGTATTGTTTCATTAATTTCATTTTTGATTTTTCATTACTAGTATATAAACATACATAGATTTTTCACATTAATTTTGTGTCCCAAAACCTTTCTAAATGCATTTGCTATTTCTAGTAGCTCTTTTAGAGATTCTATCTGATTTTCTACATAGATAATTATGTCATATGCAAGAAAAGACTATTTTACTTCTTTGTTACCAAGGTGGGCATATTTTATTTCTTTTTCTTGTATTATTGCATTAGCATAGCTTCCACTGAGAGCAGACATTACTATCTTATTTCTTGATCTCAGTCTTTTCCCATAATGTATGATGTGAGCTCTGGATTGCCATAGACAACAGGTTGAGGAAGTTCCCTTTCAATCTGATTTTTGGTCAGGAGTTTATATCGGAGTTTCTCAAACTTTTAAAATATCTATCGAGTTAGTCATATGGTTTTTTGAATTTCTTAACATAACAGATTTCTTTGATTGATTATTGAATGTGAAGCCAATCTTTCATTTGTGGGATAAACCCCATGGGTTCTAATCAGTTTGCTCACTTAGAGACTATTGGATTTTATTTGCTAAGATAATGCTTTAAATTTTTAAATCTCGCTTCTTGGGGGCTATTGGCATGTACTTTCCATTCTCATAACATATGTGTCAGGCTTTAGTATCAAGATGATGTCGGCTTCATAGAATAAGTCGGGAGGTAGCATTCATATATTTATAGAGTTTGTATTATTTCTTACTTAAATGTTTGGCAGAATTTATCAGGGAAGCGAGCTGGTCCTGGAGTTTTCTCTATAGGAAGATCTGTACTTACAAATTCAACTTATTGGGGAGACATAGGGATATTCAAGTTAACAATTATCTATTCTTATCTATTACCTATTTATCTATTATCTATCTATTATCTATTTTTGAGTGAGTTTAGTACTTTGTATCTCTCAAAGAATTTGACCGTGTCATTTAAGTTGCCAAATGTATTGTCATAATGTTATGAATATTCTCTATTCCTTTGATTTCTGTAGAACGGGTAGTGATGTTATCCCTCTCTTTAATAATTTGTGCTTTGTCTCTTTTTTTAAAACTGATCACTCTGTGTATATATTTATCTTTTTATTGATCTCAAAGCATCCGTATTTGGTTTCATGATTTTCTCTATTTTTTATTACTTTCTTTTAATTTGCTATTTTTTTTTCTAGTTTTGTAAAGTGGAATCTGAGCTCATTGATCTAGGACCTCTTTTCTAATATAGGCACTCAGTGACACTGTACACCCCCACTCCCCATTCTTGTTCAGTTGCGTTCCATCTATTGTGATACGTTTTCATTTTCATTCAGGCCAAAATACTTTTCTGGCACTTTTTCAGCTGCCATGGTCCCTACGTCCCATGGGTGGAGCTGAGACAGTAGCCTTCCCAGGGGCCGGGGTCCATCGTGCCTGAGTGACCCTCCTGAGAGTTCTGGAGACCTCAGCTTTCCCACTGAGCACATGAATAATTCTGATGGTTCTTCCAGTTCCATTGTCCTCTGATTAGGTTCAATTTAATCTCTTCATCTCCGGGATGAAAAACCACTTCCCCTGCATCCCAAGGGCTAGACACATCACTGCAGTCAGACCCAAGGCAGAGCTAGAACTCCCACCCCTAACCCCTAGTGGCTCAGGCCTCCAACACGCCAAATTCTAGCTCACCCAGGACAGCTTATTGATCTGTTCCCTGTGCCAGGTACAGTACTAGGCTCCCCCTATTTTCTCATTTAATCTTTGTAACAGTCTTGTGTTAACATAGTTTAGCAAGGATGATGAGATGAGGGGGGCCCTAATACCCGGGTAGCCTACACGAGCACACCAAAACCTAACTCAGAGTCAACACACTCTGATCCAAGAAAAGGAAGCTTAAGAACTGTCCACCACAAGTTGCCAACTAGGCTTTCCAAAATAAGACCACCGCTTGAGTATAGCCAAGCAAATAATTTCCTTGCTTTCCTTCCAGGTCTTCTCTATAAAAATCTCTCCCCCAGTTAGAAGTTAGTGGACTTCTAACCTCCTTTGCTTTGGCAAGGTCTGATTCAAATCACTATATACTCACATAAACTCTTGGAAAAACAAGTTAATGTGCCTTAGTTTACCTTTTAACATCTATGAAGTAGATGCGGTTCTCATGGCCATTTTACAGATGCTTAAATCAAGGCTCAGAGACATGATGCCTCTGGCTCTAAGGTCCACCCAGAGGAAGTGGGAAAGTGGGTGCAAATCTGGGTATCTACTGTCAGCCCGGCCCTTCACTACTCAGTGCTTCTGCCTCCTTCCACTTCACCACCACTTCAGCAGTGTTCTCTTCCTGACCAGGATGTACACACGGCCTTGGGGATCCAGGTGCAGAGGAGCAGAAGAGAAAAGCCTGGAGAGGAAGACTGGGGGGAGGGGGGAGAGACAGCAAAAAAGAGATGCTTTCTAATTATGAAAAAGTCTTCTGACCTTTTCCTGTTCATTCAACTAAACCAAAAAGGGCTGAACTTTGGTGCACTGTCTTTAAGTATAGATACAGATTAACGAGGAGAAATCTGCTTTGCTACGCTCGGAAAATGGGGAGATCAAATTGAGCATGATATTAAGTCTGATAATGCTGGCACGCAGGGCTCAGTTGGAACCAGAGCACGGTCCACGTGCGCTCCCAGCCCGTGCCCAGAGTAGGCGGTGAAGAGGATGAACCCAGAAAGGAGGCTGGGGAGGCCGGAGAAGAGCCTTCTAAGTCCATCCCTCTTCTCTGTCTTAAGACCTGACAGCTCATGACCTTGTTGTTTTCAGGGGCTAATTCCTGCTGGGCCCCACAGATTCACTGCAGAGCAGAACTCGGACACCTCACTGGAAGGTGGGGATCAGCTTGGACTCAAGATTGCAGAGTGGGGAGAATAAGGTGTCTCCACCTCACATGTGCAACCACAGCAACTTCTTGTTCCAATGCTACCAGCTCTGAAACCTCGACCATGGTGTCTGCTCTCTCTGAGACTCAGTTTCCACATCTCTACAAAGGGACTTGCCCCTCCTGCCGGGAAAGGCAATGGTGAAGGCGGACTGAGCTCGTGTATGTAAAGGATTTGATGTCTGACTTATTTCTTCAGTTATTCAATAAATATTATGGATGTCCACCATGCACTGGGCCCTGGGGAAATATCAGCAAGCAGACCTGAAAGGGCACAGAACCGTGGTCCGCCCATCCAGAACATACGACTATCCATGGGTGACACCAGGTAAAGTCACCTGGAAGCTTGTGAGTCACTGGCTTGAAAGTTGGTTGTGATCCTGACTGCCCCCAAACTCTGCTGTGCAATCTCAGGGGGTTCACCTGGCCTCTCTTAGCTTTAGATTCATTTTCTTGTACAAAGGTTAAGGGTTAGAGCTTGAGAGGGTTAGGGAGTCTGAGGGTATGTTCAACCTGGACAATGCTGTGTTCTTCAGAATCTATGGTTCTAGAAACTTCAGCACCTTGGGATCTAGCAGCATAGGTAGGACTCATTAGAGGACGGGAGCAGAAGGAAGTCCTGCCCTGCATGCAGTCACATAACACCCCCTCCCCTAGAGGTTCCCGGCAGGCACGGCACTGCCTTCCCAGGAGAGAAACCCACAAAGCTTGCTGGCTCCGTGGCGTCACACTCATCAGAGCGTGCCAGGTTCCAGCTGGGCTGTGTGCCTCTGGGCACGGCAGGTTCTCTCTGAGTCTCAGTTTCCTCATCTGTAACATGGGGATAATTACACCTCAGAGGACCCCTGAAATGTGAAAACTCAGAATCTCAGTCACACATCTGTGTCCTTCCTTAAGGCAGCTGGGGCGACTACTACACTTGGATCCCCGCCTTCAGACAGCCTGGGGTTGTAGAGACCCCACATGGGGGCCTTTCTCAAGCCACCTCACCCTCCCAGTGTAAAGAAACCTTCTCTTGATGACCTCTATGACCACCTCCCCGTGGCTGAGCCCCCCGTTGCCCACACCCGCCTGCTGCAGGACCCTCAAACACGGGGTCACGTGGATACCTGTTCTGAGTTTCCGGCTTTGCTGGTTTGTCATTGATGCACCCACAGTCCTGCAAGGTGGGCCTGACCCCCCCACTTCAGATCAGAAGCCGGGGCACAGAGAGGGGCTAGAGCCAGGGTCGGGACACTCCCATCAGAGCCTGCCCTGGACCTGCCTTAGTCCCACCCACTGGCTCTGGGCTCTGTCCCTGCCTGGATCACTGAGCCCTGGGTCCGTGCACCCCAAGTGCACTCTGTGGGTGATCTTCTTCAGTCCTCACAGCCAGAGGGGCCATCAGGATTGACAGAGGAGATGTCACCCAGCACTGGCCGCCAGGCTCCCCCTCGGCCCCCTCTCCTGATGGCCCCGCCCCTAACCCTGAGATTCAGTACCATGCCTGCTGTTTCCTCTGCCTGGAGCAGCCCCCACATACCCTACATTGTTTCCACTGGGAAATTACACTCTTGGTTCAAAGGCTGAGTCAAGTGCCACCTGCTCCAGGAAGCCTTCCCTGATCTCCCCTCCAGCACCACTCTCCTTGTCAGTGGGGTCTGAGGCATAGAGAGGCCAGGCCACTTGCCCAAAGCCTCACAGCTGCCGAGTAGAGAGATGGTGGAGTCTGGGCTCCAAGTCTTGGATCCCTCGTCTGGAAAATGGGATCACAGGAGCACCCTCCTGGCTGAGCTCTTGTGAGGACAAGAGAAAGGCTCTCCCGGATCAGCAGTGGTGACAGTGATGTGCGTGAGTGTGTGCCCCGCCCTCGGAGCACGACGGCCTCATTAATATGGGCGAGGACCCCTGGCTGCGATCACAGGATTTTATACCCGACTTCTCCCACCAAATAGCATCTATTACTTTAAACAAATAGAAATAGACACAGCTAAAGCAAGCCAGAAAAATCAATAAGTAATAAATGTTAACTTGTGAGCAAATACATGATCTCAGTCACAGGGCCTGATTGGGTGTCCAGAGACTGGCCCAGCCAGGTGCCAAGGGTGCTATGAATTCTGCAGAGGTACAGCTTTGGGGTGGGTGGAGGTGGGAAGCTCAGGGGCTTCACCCACTTTGCCCTCAACCCAGCCTTTTCCTGAAATCCAAGGCAGCTGTGGAAGAAGCTGGACTAAGAGCCCACATGTCCTGGGGCAACACCCACTCTGTTTGCCCATCTACTCCCCCAGTAGGCCAGTAGTCAGGGTGTGTGTGCTGAGTCTCACCAGCTGGACTCAGCCCATCTCTGCCACTACCAGTTGTGTGTCCCAGGCAAGTGACTCTCTCTGCCTCAATTTTCTCATCTGTAGAATTAGATAATAATATTTATCTCAGTGTTTTGGTGAAGGAGTAAACTAAATAGTCCATGCAAAAATGTTTTCATGGATTCCTGGCACATTAAGTTCTTGAGAGATGTTAGCAATTATTTGTATTGTGTTGGTCTTGCACTGAACAGGACAGGCCCAGGGAACACACCTCCGAGGTGGCATCTGCTAACCCTATTTAATAGGTCAAGAAACTATGGTCCACATGTTAAATGACTTGTTCAATCTCACCCAGCTGGTCAGTGATAGAGCAGGGATCCATTATAACGGTGCTTGGCTGCAAGTAATGGAGAATCTGATCAACGGTCACTTAACAAATAAAGGTTTATTTTCCTCACCAGAAGTGAGGTCCTGAGGGCAATTGCTGGTGCTGGGTGCTTGTGATGCTATCAGATACCCAAGGCTTTCCTTCTGATTTTCTCTTCTGTAGTTTTTAGCATGTATGTATGGCTTTGTCTTCATCCTTGTTACCTCATGGTTACAAAATAGCTGCCAAAACTCCAGGCACTTCATCTAGGTACCTACCAGGAATGAAAAGGAGGGCAAGGGACATAGCGTTTTCCAGCAATCTATCCCTTTTCATCAATGAAATAAATCTTTCCCAGAGGCACTCTCAGTCGACTTTACTCACATCTTGTTGGCCAGAGCTGGGTCAAAGAGTAGCCTCTGGAGCAATTACAGCTTAAAGCAATCAGCATTACTCCTGCTATGAAGTGCCCATCTTCCACGAAAGCAAGAGAAGAGGGGGGTTGTCAGTGAGTGAGGATGCCATCTACCACTGGCACGCACTGCCCTTCGCATTCTGAACCTTCAGCCAACGAGCATTGAAGCCCCTGGCTGGGTCAGGCCTTAAACTTTGGTGACAGAGGTAAGTGAGATGCGCCTCTGCCCTCAGGTGGCTCATAGGCAAATGTGGGGGAGCAAGTGGATGAATAGGCTGATCCATTTGGAGGGTCAGTTCTGCAATTATGATGCAAATAGAGTTGTGGGATCACAGAGGAGCCCCACTCAGTGTGGGACAGGTCGCATTCCACCCAAAATGTCTGCCCTTCCTTCTTGCAGACGCTCAGAGAAAGTGGCCCTGGGAGCCCTGGCTGTCCAGAGCCGGAGCAGAGGCGGCAGGTCCTAAACCCAATGCACCGCGGAGCGGGGGAGACTCAGGGAAAGACACATTCACGAGCCCCGTCTGCCCCCTGGTTTCATAACACTTTCCCCAATCTTTTCATCATAGTTTGATAACCATTTGATGCCCTGCCCGAGAGAGGAATCCAGGGAAATGGTAGCAGCTGGCGTTCCAGGACACAAAGCAAGCACATCACGTGCACAACCTTGTCTCAGATTCCCACCACCCAGCGAGGTAGTGCTGTTCCTATACCCAGCGTATGACCAGGAAACTGAGTCACGGAGAGGTTCAGCCACCTCTCAAGGTCATACTGCTCATAAGTGGTGAACCAACCTCCCCTCTCACCACAACTCTACCACCCAGTGGTTGAAAATGTTCTCCATGATGGTCTAGTACATTTTTTATGTTGAAGGGAAAACAGGTTCAGAGAGGGCAAGCAACTTCTCCAAAATCACCCAGTGCATTAGTGGTTGAGACTGGTCTCCTGATTTTCTGCCCAGGGTCCTCCCACTGGCATTGGCAGGGAGGTAACCCAGGGAATGGAGCAGGCTACATCTGGAGAGGCCTTGGAGGGTACCATTAAGGGCCTGCAGCAGCCAGCAAGTTCCTGGAGGTCCTGGGCTCCTTCTTCCTCCCACCCACATACTGCAGAGAAATACATCCTTGAAAATGAAAGTGGGTTGAAGTAAACAGATTAGTGGTGGTGATGTGCTAGCACTTTATTAATTAGGTGTCCTAAATACACTGAAACCTGGGCATTTAATTTAGATTTATAAGGATCATTTAAATGTATAAGACCAGTTATTAAGCATTAAGTACAGAAAATGCCAATTGATTTTCATGAGCAATATTTATTGAAGTATTAAAAAAGAAAACTATGTAAAATTTAATTACCCTTTCGTTGAATATAAGCGCTGTCAGGAGCAGGAAGGGTGAGGGGGCGGGGCCTTCGTCAGGAGCTCTTCTCTTTTTTTTTTAACATTTATTTATTTTTGCATGCAAGCTGGGGTGCAGGCCAGAGGTGTGGGGCCGTGAGAGGGTTCACCAGAGACAGAGTGGGGAGCAGAACAGGCAGATCGTCAGAAATACACTGCTGAGGGGAGCAGCGGGCGAGGCAGGAGAGGTCTGCCGTGCCATGTGGGAATCTCCCTGGCTGGGCATCGATCTCGCACAACAGCCGCTGACAGCTCCACAGCGCTGTGCTTAACCCGTTGCGCCACCAGGGAGGCCCCAGGAGCTGCTCCTTGTTGTCTGGTGGCAGGTTCATCATCATGGATATAAAGCCGCATCCCCACCCAGGAGCTTCGTGTATTACCCTCTTGCAGGGTGGGGTCAGTCACTTCCCTACCAGCGAGGAGCTAATAGGTGCCAACAGGGGGCGGTGGAGGTGCTCAGGATGGGCAGCTGGAGCCCTGGGATCTCATCCACCCCATATGTGGTGCGGCCTGGTCTGTGATCTTGGGGTGCGTTTTCCCATCCAGGAGCCAAGAATACTGGAAGAGGCAAAGGGGATTCTCCCAAGGGAGGATGGCCTTGCCAGCACCCTGACCCAGCCGCCCGGCCTTCAGAACATGAGAAATTGCTCTTGTTACAATCTCCCAAGTTTGTGGTCCTTAGAGAGCTGATTTTCATTTGTATCTGCCTTATGGCTCAAAACCTAAAAACCTCATGAAAGCGTCCGCGCAGCTCTCTGGTTTGCTGGCCGTGCTTCGTGTGAGAGCTGAAAGGCGGTGCCTGCTATTTGCGCTCCAGAACTGTCCTCCAGCCGGCACACTCCTCGCCCCCATGAGTCGTGCTGACACCTTCCTGGCCAGTCTTCAGTGGACTCTGGACCCCAGGCCACATGGGGCCTGACTTTTGTGCCCCTGCCTGCCTTGAGGCTCCCTGCCCCCACTGTCCCTGGCACTGTCCCTGGCACTGTCCCTGGCACTGTCCCTGGCACTGTCCCCAGCCTCATCAAGCCTGACCCATCGCTGAGGGTTTGCTTCCTGATGCCTCTGTTGATTCCAATCACTATCACTCAGGACTCTTAGCAGAAAGAGAAAATACACTTGGAATTGCAAACGGGGTTTAACGCAGGGAGCTGATTAGCAAAGTGTTGAAAGAGCACAAAGGAGAAGATGAATGGAGCGGGGCTGGAAGGCCAAACGGGAGAAGAGTTAACAGAGCGCAGGCGGGCCTTCCTGCCATCAGCTTGGTGCTGTCATCACTGAGCCCAGAGCTGCCCTCCAAGCCCCCGCAGCTGCCCCGGCCACCTTCATGTTGCCAGAGCCACCGCTGGGCAGTGGAGCTGCACCCCCACCCCCTGCAGCCAGACCCCTGCCAGGAGCACAGAGGGCAGCGCAAACAGCTTCTTCCGCTTCCTACCTCCAACCTTCCTCCAGCACCTTCCGAGCACCGGGTCACTGGAGGCCACGACCAGGGCCCGGGAAACAGTGAGCTGCGCTCCAGCACTGCACGGTGGTCATGGACCAGAGTGCACAGAGCAAAGGGGCAGGGGACCACACGGCGGTCTGCGCCGGGACTCCGGGGCCAGCCCAGACACACTGAAACTCAGCTCCGCGCCCTGAGCCCGCCCCTGCCACCGTCTAATCTCTCAGCGCCTCGCCTTACCCGTGGGTGGAAAGGGGTCCCCTCCACCCTACGGAGAGGCCGTGAGAAGGTGAAATGCGTCCGCGGAAGTGCCCAGGTGAGGACCTGCACACAGGGCCACTCTCCGTGGGGACTGAGGCCGCAGGATGGGCCTCACCCCTGACTTACTCTTTGACCTTGAGCAAGTGCCTGGGCCTCTTTTGACTCCACTTTCCCACCCGTTAAGCAAACTGGTTTCGACCAGAACCCCCTCCACTCCCCATGTGCCACAGGGTCTTGAATGACCCAGTAATGAAATGGATGGGCTGAGGCTGGCAGGAGGCCAGAGGGAGGGGGCCGAGTGCTGGGGAGGGGTGAGGTGGGGAGGGTTTGGCTGTGCCTGAGCCCCTGCGCTGTGCGCTTCATCGGAGACCGTGTTCACATGTCAAACAGCTCACTCTTCAGCCGCCTTAATGCTCCCGACATCTGCCTGCTAATGTCGCCTCTGGCGCACCAACCTGGTCTCTGTTCTCTTTGATGTGCTCACTCTCAGGGCTGCTCAGCAGACAAGAAATTGCCAGGAGCGGCTTTTTATCTCCGTACATTGGTCTGGAAGGAAAGGGAGCTGCCAATTAAATCCATCCTGAAGATTAGATTTGTAAGCTCAGGGGCCCACGAGGGCCTGAGAGCCTAAGAGGGGGTCTTCTGTTTTGGAGCAGAATTATTCATTTAAACCTCCTGGAGCTCCAGGGAGCTGGAGATGCCACAGAGGCAGGGTCCTTGGGGCGCCTCCTTATTAGGAGCACGTGCCGCTGAGTCCAGGATTGGGTTCGGGGTCTTGCTTGGCCGCCTGCTCACTTACACCAGTTACTTAACTTGTCTTAGGCTCAGATTATTTATAAAAGGAAATAAGAACAACTACTCTAATGCACTCTAATTAGCCCATAGAATCCCTTTTCCCCCTCTTCCCAGCACCCATCACTCCCCACACCCTTTCCCGGGGAAACTAAGTCTCATGCACACTCTCGGCCCAGATATTCTGGAAGAGCTGTCAACCAGTGACCCTTCCCTAGCCCCACGCTCCTTAGAGACAGGGACAGGCCTCCGCTGAGCCAGGAGAGCGCTCCATCCTCCCTGTAAGTAGTGACTGGTCCAAGGAAAGCTCATGACCAAGGTCAGGCCTAGCAGAGTCGTGTCCCCCCCACCCCCCACCCCAGGACTATATGTCAAGAGAGCAGTTCTCTCTTCCCCGGGAGCCACCAGAGGGCACAATGTAAGCGTGGAGCTGCCAGTGCTTCTGCCTCTGCCTCCCCTCTCCTGCCTCGTGAAGAAGCCCACTAGCAAGGAGAGCAATGCTCCCGCGTGGTCAGAACTGTAAAGAATGTTGAGAGAAGAGAGAAGAGCGGTTTGATGACATCGTGGGAGCTGCTGAAGCCGGCCGTGCCTGAAGCTCTTCCCAGTTCTACAAACTACTAAATTCCCTCTTTGGCTAAAGCGGCAAGTGTGAAAGACGCAACTCAAGCTGCTTTCAAGACCCCAGCAGGAGTCACATCCCAGCCTGGTGCCTGCCTCCTGGTCTCAGGGCCCGGGTGTGCCTGCCCCTGCACGTGCTGAGAGCAGCTCGGGGTCTGGAGCTGGAGAAATGCTCAGGAAGTTTCTGATGAATGAGGAGAGTGCATGTTGCTCCTCCACACCCTGTCCTTCACCTGCTCTGGCTCCTCCTCCCTGACACCCCAACACCCCTGTAACCAGCCACTTGAGCTTTGCTGTCCCCGCCAACACCCTCCTCTGGACTGCAGC
The DNA here is from genome assembly GCA_004024925.1 of Scalopus aquaticus. NCBI lineage: Eukaryota > Metazoa > Chordata > Mammalia > Eulipotyphla > Talpidae > Scalopus > Scalopus aquaticus. The sequence continues at coordinate 19,661 of PVIJ01011124.1, forward strand.
GCAGCATGTTTTCAGTCATTCATAACAGAGACACGTATTGAGCATTTGTGACTAAGCATCTGAAGGCGCTATTCCGGGCACCAGGAGCAGGAAAGGGAACGAGAGAGGCTGGATGCTGCTCTCAGGGCATTTTCGTTTGTGGGGGGAAAGGGAGGGGGCGGATGTAAAAGAAAGACAGAGATGGGCTCATCGGCAGCCTAAAGGGCGCTCTGGAAAGCCTACTGCAGGGGCGCGGAGTGGAGGGCTGGTGAGTAGAGGACAGAGTCTTTGGCATCACCTGCTCCCCACCATGTCTGCCTGCTCCTTGCACAAGCCTGGGGCTCAGTCACGCTCAGAGAAGGAGAGAAGGAGGAGCAAAGCGGAGGCAGGTGGCTCAGCTGCCCTTGGACATCCGGCCTCAGAGATCCGCCAGCCAGAGGAAGCGGAGGTGACAGAGGAATGCGGGAGCCAACAGCCCCACTCCTAGAACGAGGGCTCAGTTTAGGCAGGGCCCGGGGAACAGGAGGTCAGTCTGTGTCACAGGCAGAGGCCAGGCAATATCCAAGCTGGCAATAGGATGGGCCCAGATTTCTTGGGGACCCTCACTCGGGGTCAGCCTGCTTCCTGTCCCTGCCCTGGGGGCTCAAGAGCTGCAGACACAAAGTTAAAACCAGGAGAAGGGAAGGAATGTTCCAACCTCCTCTTGTTTCTGTTGGGCTGAACCCAACACAAGTCAGCCAGCAGGAGGCGTTGATAGTGGCCAGAGGGGTCCGCCTTGCTGTGCTGAGGGGCTGGAGTTTGAATCTTGACAGAGATAGAGAAGAGCATTTCCTCTCCTGAAGAGCTAATGTGTGACTTCACAAAGCTCTTTAGAATCATCTACTTTCCTTACTTTTTTTTTTTTTTACAAAGAGTGTGAATCATTTAATTTATGACGCTACTTAAAAAATAAATCAGATGACTTCCTGCTCAGGAGCAGAAACAAGGTGACCCTCCAGGTGATCCTGGATATTGGATCTCAAGGTCCCTTTAGAGGCTCAACAGGTGCAAGCAGGTTGTTGTGGAACAGCAGGGTCCGGGAGCCTAGTTCCAAGTTCAGGTTCTGCCTCAGCTCCTACCTGCAGCGTGACCTTGAGCAAGTCCTTTCTGCTCTGGGCCTAAGTTTCCCCAGTCTGCACTGGATCTGTGATCCCGGATGGGCTTCCCAGCGTCCCTGGCCAGGAGGTCTCTGGGGAGGAAGAAGCCACCAGCACCAGGGGAGCCTGGTTTTTCCACCATGGGAGACCAATAACGCTGCACCTATTTATCTGAAGGAAAATAATCTAGAAAAATGTCTCTGGAAAGCACCTGGGAGCATTTCCAAGATGATTAAAATGCACTGATGAGCGCTTATAATTAACGTCTGCTGGGACAGGAGAGAAAATCCAGGGCAGGTGTTGCCACAGCAGCTTAGGGGGGAGAAACAGATCTGGGAGCAGTGAGGAGGCTCCTGGCAGCTGGAAGTGAGGAAGAGCGACTGGGTCGGTGGCAGGGTCACAGCCCCAGATGGGCCCTACCTCAGAACATGGCCTTGAACAGGCCCTTTTGCCTCTCAGGGGCACAGTTTCCCCAGTTGTAAAATGAAGGGTTGAAACAAATCATCTCTGTGGCTTGTTTCCATCCGATTGTGTCCGCGTGGATCAGGGATCCGGCAGGAGGTGAAAATCTAGGGAACACAGTTTCTAGGATCTTTAGGGCTTGAGATGTTCATCGTGAAGCTCCGAGCAGAGAGCTACCGACTGAGCAGAAGGCTCCTCCCCTGCCCCCCTGGCTCGCAGCTCTGGGGGAGCCCCATGCCCTTGATTACCCCCCAGACAGAGGAGCTCACAGCGGTGATATTGCCAGGTCTGGCCCCTGTCCCGTCTGCTCTTGGTGTAACATCCCCCTTTCTCTGCCTTCCTCTGGGTTGAGTGTCATGCGTGATTCTGCTTTGTCTTCTGTGTTGGCTTATTAGCCTTTGCTCTGCTTCATTATTTTAGCGGCTGCTTTAGGGTTTATGTAACATTGTTGGCTTAACCCCGTCCACCTCCATATTACATCATTTCACATGTAGTTTAAGAACCTTACAGAAGCAGGCTCCTTTGCTGCATTGTACCTATACCTGCATCACAAACGACACTGTGTTATTATTTTGTTTAAAGAGTCAATGTCCTCGTGTTTGTATTTCCGAGTACTATCCCACTCTATGGGTGTCCCACTCTACCCATCGAAAGATATCTTGATAGTTTCCAATTTGGGGCAACTATGAATATGGCAGCTGTAAATATTTATGTGCAGATACATAAATTTTCAATTTACTTGGGTAAATATCTCGAAAGGGGATTTCTGGGTTTTGGAAGATGTATATTTAATTTTCTAAGCAAGTCAAAGACCTCTCTCGCATAGTGTTTATGAGGTCAGGTTTGTGTTTGCTGCGGTAACGGCCTTGGGAGTTAGCCAAGAGTTAGCTTGTACCCCAGCTCCTTTCTGGTGGGTCCATTCCTTAAAAATTGCTAATTCTGACTCCTCACAGATTCTGTCTGGGCTACTGGGGAAAGGAGGTGAATTGCTGGCAGCTGGGGCAGCTGAGAAGTTTTGGGGCACATGTCCCACTCCAACAGGTTTAAACAAAACAGGGAAAATGAGGCTACCGATTGGCTCAAACATATGAAATGTGCAAGGATGGATGGCGTCCAGCCCAGGCGATCCTGCAACTCAAATGGATCCTTCTGAAATCTGGTCTCCCCACGCACCCCTCGTCCTGTCTGCCCCAGCTCTGATAACTTCTTTCCTTCCCTTCTTTCCCCTTCCCCTCTACCCAGCTAATTAAATGACATTGTACAACATGTTTCATTTGCATTTAGCTCAGGGTCCTTGGAGTGCCAGCAGCCACACTCATTACAGGATTCCATGAGAGGGAGGAGGACACAATGAACAGGTTTTATTAAAAGCGGTGTCTGAGCCCATCCTGTGAGGCAATTACTTATTCATTGGCAAGAACGAGCCACAAAGCTCAGCCAGTGCCTGGGGTCTGAGTGGTGAAGAGAGAAGGACTCGCCTTCACCGGTCCAGGGAGTTATCTGGCTTGTCTGGGGCAGGAGCGCTGAGTGGAGGGAGCAGGGGTCAGAGAGGTCAAGGCCAGCCCGGCCCAGGTGCCCATCGCTGGGCTGCACCCTAGTGTGGATGCTGGAATCCCCTGCGGCTTTGACTGGGGCCACGTCTCAGCTTCCCAAGCAGGGCCTCCAATGAGCACCTCCTTGGGTGCTTATTGCAAGGGGCCCTGAATTTCCCGGGGCACCAAGCGCTGTCTGCGGATGGGCTCGCTGGGCAGCACAGCCCACCCTGCACTGCGTCGTCGTGTGCGCACCGCTGCGTCATGCGGCACAGAAGCGCTGAGCGGCCTTGCCGCGGTCCCGGCGATAGCGCCCTCCCTGGGTCTCCTCTGTCCCTGGAGCCTGGGAACAGCGGCTGAGGCCATGATTCACGACAGCGGCCACCACCGCTTGAGCGCCTACTGGGTGCTGGGCGCCAGGCTTAGGATGTGCCTGCGTTATCTCTCCTCATCCTCACAGCGCTCCAGAAGAGACACCGCCTTAGCCCCACTTTACCGGTGAGAAGACA
>PVIJ01011124.1:23378-56430 GCA_004024925.1 Scalopus aquaticus
ATTCTCTATTCCCCCCTTGTGAACACCCCCGCACATATGCAAGGCTTCCAATACTTGTCTTCACGTTAAAAAAAAAAAATCAGGTTCCAAATATTCATTACGGCCTCTCTGTGTGCCAGGTTCTATTCTAGAACTTTTTGAGCATGAGGACTTTTGTGAACATGAAGACACCCCCGCCCTGGAGTCTTCCAATCAAGATGGACCCTGGATCATCTAACCTACCTGGACTGGATTCCCCCCAGTCCCTCCTCGTTATTAGAAATTAGATCATTAAGAATTCTGCTGACCCCCTGATTGCAACAGAACTTTGGGTCTGTTCCTTTGCTCTGCCAAGGCCCTCTCCAGACCAGATTTCTTATCTCATTAGCAAGAAGCAAACACACTGCTGACAATCCCTGGGCATCTGAACACCTGTGCCTGGCATCCCGGCACAGCCAGGCCAGTGCTGTCCATGGCTGCCTCCCTTCCAGCACAGCAGGGAGACGGAACCTGGGACTGACAGGTGTGCTCTCCCTAGGACCCAGCCAGGTGGAGGGGGCACTTGCAGGAGAGTTGGATGCGAGACCTGGAGGAGGTGATGTGGGCAGGGAAAGGGAGATCTCAAATGGCTAGAGGGGAGAATTCAACCTTCCTGACCACCTACTATATGCCAGGCATTTATATGCTCCCTGTCATCCCAGCCTCATCAACTGGGGGAGGGGGGCAGATGTTGTCACCAATCCAATCCCAATGTGTAATAATGCCCATTTTGCAGGTGAAGAAATTGAGGCCCAGTTGAAGCTTGTGCCTGAGACCACACAGCTCGACCACGGTGGGACAGTGATCAAACCTTGGACTCTGGTGACCCCTAAACCCATCTTCTTCCTCCCAAAGATACTGTCAGTGTTTGCTCTTCACTGAGTGGAGGTCCCCATGGCTCCTCCGCCTCTATCCCCTCTCTCCCCAAAACCACCAGGCAATCCCCTGGGAAAGTGAAACCTTAGTAAATCCAGTCTTCAAAGAGGAGGGACTGAAATAATCCCTTGGGAGAAACAAAAGCAACTATTTCCCAGGAGAGTAAATCATTCAGCCTCTTAATAACAGCAGGTACAGATGGCTGCCCCCTTCCCCAGGAAGTTTATAAATCCAACCTTATAGCTGGATCTACAGATCCGCTGGGGCTGAGGCAGGAAGCAGGATAGAGAGAGGGAGTGGAGGGGGGAGAAGAGTAGCACCCCTAGTCCTGTACTGGGGGCATTTGGGTTAGAGGGTAGGGGCACAGTGTGGGAAGATGACTGCTCTCACCTGCACCCCTAGGGGGTTGGACCAGATGTTTCCTGGGGCCCCTGCCAACCCCAACATTCTGTGGGTCCCTGACCTGCTGACGGGGTAGCTGGGGTCGAGGGTCTGGCCTTAGGGATAGGGGCTGGAGAGGAGCCTTCGGAGTTGTCAGCAGTTCTGAGCTAAGGCCGGGGTGTTTGTGATCGCCTGGAAGAGGGACTGGTGGTCAAAGAGGGCAGGCCTGGCGTGAGGATGCTAGCAGAGCCTGGGCCAACAGCTGGCAAACTCAGCATCCCAGGCCAGGACTCAGGGCCCGAATCAGGTCTGGGCCTGTTCTGCCACTTGGCTAACTGGGTGACCTTGGGCAAGTCTCCTGGTCTCTCTGCCCAGTGAAGATAATTATCTCTACCCTTGGTACAGGGCTATTGGGAGGACTGGACAGGGTGGAGGAGGGAAAAGCCTGTGGGGGGCCATTAGGCACACAGGGCGTGGGGCCTGGTCACTGCCCTGGGCTCCCCACTCTGCCCCACCTGCCTCTGTTCCCAGCCTCCTAGTGATTGGCCAGGCTCTGGTGTCCCCCACCCCTGAGAATCCTGCTGATTGGAGAACATGCTGCCTTCATGCAAATGAGGCTGCTCCCTCATCCCTCCTCCTCCTTGGCCCCAAGGTCACCATTATCCAGCCTCACACTGCAGGGGCTTGAGTTTCCCCAGGACTGGCTGGGCCTTGTATAACATTTGACTTATTGTCTGGTTGCAGCTCTAGCTGTCTCTTTCCTGGACCCATGCTGCTCCCCAGCCCTGCCAGGGACCCGACCCTCCCCCCTCCATGCCCCACCACCCCCTCACAGCTGTGTGACTTGGAGCAATCCACCTCTCTGAGCCTCAGTCTCCTCCTCTGTTCAGTGGGGATAAGAATGCCCACCTCGGGGATGTCCTGTCTATTCACAGTCTTGTAGGGAGCCTGCCCAGGGAGCCTCCTGTGTGCCGGGCCCTGGTCTGGACCCCGAGGATCACCCCCTGCTGACACCCACCACTGACCCTACTGGCCTGTAGTCCCATCAGCCCAGTGGCGCCACCTCCTCTGGGAGCGTCAGGTCCTGTAAGAGGCACCATCACGGATGGAGGCCAAGCCGATTGATTGCTGGTCTCCTCGGCCCAGCTGGAGGCTTTTGGGCACCTCTTTGACCCCCTTCTCCGAGCCTCCTGTCTCCCCACAGCCCCTGGACTTACTGCAAATCCCTAGGGGCTAGGGAGGCACAGGGGCCTCTTTGGAGATGGATCTTATATTTTTCAGGCACCCATTGCCCTTCCTTTCCTGTCCTCCCTCTCATAATTCCTCCCACCACTGATAACAGAATTTTTAATTATTCTAAATTATTAATTATCAAAAAATGGGTTCCTGCCACAGATCATTAAAATGAGATTCTGTTCTACTTTACCACACTCTTGTCTCACCTTTGAGTGTGATAGTGAATTTCATCTCATACCTCACGCAGGAGTCAGGAGGTCCCATGGGCTTCCTGCAGGAAGTTATCTTTAATTGCAGATGACTTAATCTTGTGTATAGAAAGTCTAACTAATCTACTAAAAAATCTATTATAACTAATAAATGAGTTCAGCAAGGTGGCAAGATAAGCACTAGCATACAAAAATCAAATTAATTCTATGCACATGCAATGAACAATCCAAAAATGAAATCAAGAAAAAAATTGATGCCCTTATAATAGCATCAGAAAAATGAAGTCTTTAGGAACACACTTAACAAAAGGAGTGAAAAAGTTACACACTGAAAACAAAAAAATGTATAATGAAAGAAGATCTAAATAATTGGAAAAACATTCTATGTTCATGGATTGGAAGACCCGATATTGTTATAATGCCAATAATCCCCAAATCGATCCATAAATTCAATGCACTCCCCAGCAGCATCTCAATTGATTTCTTTGTCCCTTGGAAGTCCACATGTATTTCCAAACCAAAATAACCTTGGAAAAGAGGAACGCTGTAGGAGGACTCACACCTTCTTATGTCAAAACTTGCTGTGATATCACACTAATGAGGAGAGCACGGGGCTGCCATAAAGGACAGACAGACAGGTCAATGGAATAGAACTGAGAGTCTAGAAATAAACTCTTGTCTGGTCAACTGAGTTTCAACCAGGAAAGAAACTATCAACAAATGATGCTACCACAACAGGAAAATCATCTGCAAAAGCAGGAAGCTGGACCCTTGCCTTATACTATCCCCCCAAAATAACTCAAAATGGTTCAGACATAAGTGCAAGAGCCAAATCTGTAAACTCTGAGAAGAAACTATAGGAATAGAGCTATATGATCTTGGATTTGACACCAATCCCTGTTAGACATACAGGGAAACTGAGGCAGGAGACTGTGGATGACCTGTCCGTGTGTCGGTGGCTTGCCAGTGTGGGACTCGCTTCTACCTCCGCCCTCCTGCCTCTCCTCCGCCCTGGGTGGTTCTGCCACAAGGTTCTAAACACGAGAAATCCTTGCCTTAGGGTATCCCAGGCCCTGTTCTGAGCTCTTCATATTCTCTTTAGCGCACTTTCTCAGAGAAGTTTCTGGATCCATTCTACCTGCATTGTCATGCAGCCTGGGCACTTATTTACTTATTTCGTTTAGGTAAAAGCATTCAGAATAGCTTCTGGCACAAAGCACATGTTTTATTGTGGCAGCTCCCTTTGTTATTTTCTTACTTAGTAATTGAAGCAACCCTAAAACATATCGCACAGGTGAGGCAAGGTTGGCACAGAGAGGTAAGGTCATTTGTTCAAAGACACAGAGGGCCTCCCTGGTGGCGCAGCGGTTGAGCACTGAGCTGTGCAGCTGTCGGCAGCATGTGATGAGAGTTCGACGCCCAGCTGGGGAGAATCCCACATGGTGCGGCAGACCTCTCCTGCCTCGCCCGCTGCTCCCCTCAGCAGTATATTTCTGATCTGCCTGTTCTGCTCCCCACTCTGTCTCTGGTGAACCCTCTCGCCGCCCCACATCTCTGGCCTGTACCCCAGCTTGTATGTATAAATAAATAAATCTTTAAAAAAAAACCAAAGACACGGAGATTGCGAGTCACAGGCTGGGGCTCAAACTCCACCCCTGTGACCCCAATGCCAGTGTTCCTGACAGTGGGCTGTGCAGCCCCCGCCGCATGTGCTCCAGCCTCTACCCAATGCACCCGCACCTGCAGCCGGGGGTGGGTCACACAGGGCGTGGGGGAGACCACCTGAGGGGCGTCTGGTTCCTGCTCCTTTAAGATGGGAACAGAGTTCTTGGGGCCTGGGGAAGGCAATGGGGAGTGGCCCCCCGACCTCTTCACGTTCTCCTGAACCCACCTCAGATCATCACTGGGAATCAGCAGCACCCCAGAATACAGGTATCCCCCCTGGGTCTCTAGGTTCAATTTGCTGATACTTACCTGGGAGCTCAAGTTGGCACCTCCCATGTTGGGTAAGAAGGTGGGTGTAGCCTCAGACGACAGGCCTGGGATTCAATCCCAGCTTTCTCGTGTCTGAGACCCTGGGCAGCTTCCTCCTCTGTTAAATGGGTATAAAAGTAGAGCCCACTGAACTGGCTGTCACGACAGGATGATGCAAGCTGGGGGGTTCCACATGGCACTGGATGGGGAACCAGGCTCGGGCTGGCTAAGTCAGCAGGTGGTGATACCGGCATTCTCTATGCAGGCAAAGTCACGTGGGCTGTCCCTGCATAGTTTCTTCCTGCAGTGAGAACCTTGCTTTCCTGGGCCTAGATCACCTGAGCAATCTGTGCCCCAGATTCCCTCCTCTGGTACAGTGCTAAGGGTCATAGTGGGTGACAACCCAGCTCCCAGCTGGAGTCCTTGGAGGCTCCTCCAGCCCAGTGGAGCCCAGGCCCCATCTAAGTCCAGCTGCGTCAGAGGCTGGGCCTGTGCGCCTGCTGGGATAGAGCGGGCTGGCTGGGATAGAGCTGACTGCGAGGCTGCTTGCTAGTGTGTGCCTTCAGGCACGGGAACCGGGCCTGGGTAAGTGGGGCTGAGCCTGCCTGGGGCTAGGAACTCTGTCTTCTGCCATGAAATTGCACATGGCCTTGGGCAAGTTCCTTCTCTGCTCCCAGGCTTGGAGTCCTCCTCTGTCAACTGGCTGTTACCATCTGCTCAAGGGGTTAAGAATGCTGCAGCGGAGGATTTGGGGGCAAGATTATACAGGTTTCGCCTGATATCTGCAGGTAGCACATTCCTACTTGGTATGATTTGGTAGGTTCTTTTGGGGATCTAAGAACACCATTACCATAAATTTATATGGAGAAATTTGTGAGCACCCCAAGTCCTTCAAAATAATCTACCAAATCATATCAAGTAGGAATGTTCTGCTTTTGGATAGTGGGGAAACCTGTGACCTTGAGCTCACTCACAGAACGATGAGCCTCCATTAAGCTCCAGTTGGAGACTTGGCCATCTTTGTCTCATCGCAACCTCATTACAAGCCCTAGAGCAGGCGTTGCCACAGCCCCCACCAGCAGAGGCAGCAGTGAGCTCACAGTGGGTTCTCAGCCTCGTCCACACAGCTGGAGAGTCAGAGGGGAGGTTGGCCTTGAACCTGGGGCCATGGAACTCCATCCAGGACACTCCCCCACAGCTTGGGGCCCCCACAGTGAGGGAATGCAGAGGCTTCCCTCCCTCCACACGGCCTGGGCATTCTTCCCCACTCCTGCCCTTCCCGTGCCCCTAAGTAGTGCCCAGCCTGGGAGAGTCCAGCGGGGCCAGCTGGCAGGTTACAGCAGCAGGGATATCTGCCTCATGAGGGGAAGACCAGGAGCAGCTTGGAGACTGTGACCCCGAGAAAGAAAGCTTCTGAACCTCCAAATAGCAGCTTCTGTGTGAGGTGCCAAAGCGACCAGTCAGAAGCCGAAGGGTCTACGAGCTGGGGCTCGGCAGCCCCTGCACGAGACCCTCTGATGCTACTCCCTGGCCCTCCCTGGTCAGCGACAGGAGGCTTGGAGTTGTACTGCTCTTAATACAGTGAGCAGCTGTGGTTTCTGGGTAAGAGAACATTCCAGGTAGGTCACCCTTCAGAGGCTGGAGGCAGCCCAGGGGCTGTCAGGCATCAAATCTTCACCTTACTGCTCCCATTCAGGGGGTCACAGTGCACCCGCTTCCATCCTTCTGCCTGGCCAGTGCCTCAGGGGCCCCTCCAACACCCTTCTTGGATTGTTGTCTTAAACAAGAAAACATGCAGCTGATTTCAGTGCGGTCATGGGATGTGGGCGGGGTGGGGGGGGATGTGGAAAGGGGGGGCTGGGCTATCCAGTCTGGCACCCCTTCCTAGTGAGAGGAACTTGTGACCCCAAGCCTGTCACACTCTGAGCCTCAGTTTTCTTGGCTTCCAAACAGGACAAACAGGTCTCGTGTCTGAGCCACCTCAATGCAGCCTCGATACCCTTCAACAGGCAGAAGAGGAGCTGGAAGGTCCTGCAGGGCCTTTGCCCTTCCTCAGTCTAGGATGGAGATTCCTTGTCCAGGAATTTGTTTTAACACTAGGGTCAGTGGACGTTATCGGGATTTTTCTGCCCTCCCGCCACGAGTATCAATAAACAACACCTGTGGTCTCATATGCGCGCCTGATGGTCGGCTCGTGGAATGGGGTGTGGGCGTGCGTGAGTGGGCGCACCTGAGCCAGAAGACTGAGCATACAAGGGCAGCAACACAGGCTGGGAGGCAGCGGCAGCGGCGGACTGTGCAGCGGGGTGCAGTGGAGACCGGCGCAGAGACCAGGGGAGAACCCCAGGTAAGTGCACACAGGTCTGGCAGTCGCAGGAGTGAACGGGCCTCACAGCAGAGATGCAAGGTAAGTGATGCCTCAGAAACCACCCCATGCTGTAAAGATGCCCCTCCAGTTGACCTCTCTCCTCTCTTTATATCCTCCTTGATGCCAGGTGGGGAATTTACCTGTATCCTAGCACCCATCAGAGGGAAGTCCTGATTTATTTTATTATTATTATTATTATTATTTTTAGTACTCTTAAGTATTTATTAATTTGGATTTATTTTTTTTAACATCGTTGTGAAAATTGTATTCATAGGAACACAGTGAAGGCATAGATCAGTAGTTCTCAAAGTTTAGACCTGCTTTTTTAAAATGTATATGTTTTTATTGTTATTTATGTCTTTTACATTTTGTATTCCCCTTGGGTAACCCACCACCAAGTCACCCGTGATCCATCTCCATGGTCCCTTGTGTTCTTTTCTACTCCATTTTGTGCCCTTACCCTCCTCGCACCTCCCCCACCCCCCAACCCGCTGAGTGTCTCTCTCCTGTTTGGTTTCCTTATAGTCCTGTTACAAGTGAAACCATTTGATATTTTTCTCTTTCTTTCTGGCTTATTTCACTGAATATGATCCCCTCTAATTCCATCCATGTCACTGCAAATTGCATGTGTTTATTTTCTTTGAATGCTGAATAGTATTTCATTGTGTATATGTACCACATCTTCTGGATCCAATCATCTATTTTTGGACATCTGGGTTGCTTCCATACCTTTGCTATTGTGAACAGTGCAGCAATGAACATAAGGGTGCATGTATCCTTTCGGATTAGTGTTTTTGTGTCCTTTGGGTAGATTCCCAAAAGTGGTATTGCTGGGTTGTATAGAAGTTCCATTTTTAGCAATTTGAGGAACCGCCATACAGCTTTCCATAATGGTTGGATCAGTTCGCATTCCCACCAGCAGTGCAGAAGAGTTCCTTTTTCTCCACATCCTTTCCAGTATTTGTTGTTGCCTGTATATTTAATGTGTGCCATCCTCACAGGTGTGAGGTGGTATCTCAATGTGGTTTTTATTTGCATTTCCTTGATTGTAAGTGATGTTGAACGTTTTTTCATGTACCTGTTGGCCATTTGCTTTTCTTCTTTGGGGAAGTGACTTTTTAGCTCTTCTGACCATTTTTTGACTGGGTTATTAGCTTTGTTTTTGTTGAGTTGTGTGAGTTCCTTGTAAGTTTTTGTTATCAGTCCTTTATCAGTTGTATTATGTGCGAAGATCTTTTCCCAGCTGGTAGGGTGTCTGTTAGTTTTGGTTAATGTCTCTTTTGCTGTACAGAAGCTTTTTATTTTGATGTAATCCCACCTGTTTATCTTGTCCTCACTTCCTTCGGGAAGCCCTGACTTAGAGTTCTAGGCCCAGGGCCCGCACTTTCCAGCTTTGGCCCACTTTGCGGGAGAGACGACGGGGCACAGAACACACCTGTAGCTGGAACGTTCCACCAGCCCTGGCACTCGGTCCTCCTCTCCTCTCCTGGATGAGGAAGAGACAGGGCCGGGAGGGAGAGTGGAGCGAACGGCTCAGGCTCATTTTCACCTTCCCACTGGTAGCCTCTATGGCTGTCACCTGTGGCCTTGCTTTCCACCTAGGTTTCGTTTCCCACATGCGATAATGTGCTAGTGCAAAAAGCACTTGGGATTGTGAGTATGGGGCATGCATGGACACCCAGGGCTGAGGAGCTGGAGTGTGCGGGGTGCAGGTATCTGGGTGGAGAGACCAGCGTGTGCAAGGTCATGAGAGACCGAGAGAGGACCCCAGGGAGAAGTGAGAGAGGACAGCGCGCAGGGGTCTTGGGGCTAGGAGGCTGGGTTGCTGCCTGCCCCCAACCCCCCAGCCCCCTGTTTGCTGGTCTGCCTGTACCTAGTTCCAGGCTTCAGCATCAAAGGCCGGTCAAATGTACTGAGGGCTCCAAGATTCTTTTCCACTTGCCTGACTCCACAGTGAAACTGCCCGGTCTGGAATGGTTGCACAACAGGCCCCAACACCCCAAACCACAACATCCCAGGGGGTGTGGCCGCCTGGCGTTTGTCAGGGTCGTGGAACTTTAAGACAATGGAAGCAGAGGTCAAAAGTGTGCTGAACACCCCATTACGGCCACTCACTCTCGCCACTGTTGTTTAATTCTACTGGGAGACTAGATTGGAAAGACGGTGCTGATTTAATTTGCTAGAATGAATAAAGATAAAGCAAATAAGACAGTAGCTGAGGGTAATAAAACTCCAGGAGCATATAATTCACATTCCCTGAATCCTGGGCCACTTTCCATCACGGCTGCTTCTCCTGTGTTTGGAGCTGATTAAGCCAAACATTAGCAGTTTATTGTCCTTTTCTGTTGCTGGAGAGAGGCTGGCTTCCCCGGCTGGCAGCAGGCAGGCACCAAACGGGCTTGGACTGGCCACGAGAGCCAAATGTTAAATAGTCAGGAATATTCTGAGCCAGTCAAACCATCAGTAGCTTGAAATTGGTCATGGTGGGGCTATTTGCACCATGGAAATTGGCACATCAGGATTTTTTATAATTTTCTCAGCTGGTGCACCACTATCTGGGTCTTTGTAAATGGAAAGAGGAAGAAGGGGCAACACTTGTATTTATCTGGTGCCTACAGAACCCCACTATTGGGGGGGAATCTTGAATGTATTCATTGAAGAGTAACAACAGCACCCTTGGAATTGGAATGGCTCTCCCAGAAGAGGGTTACAGGCTTCCCCCAAAATGGGTTTATGCCTGAGTCCAGTAATAAGCAGCCCTGCCAGGCCATCCAGAACACCTGGAGACCAGGGTCAGCAGTTGGGGGTACATGGGCATCCCTGGGGTGCACAGGATGAATGCCTGTCATCAGTGTACCCAGGGATGCGTTTATTAGCACAACAGGAGTGTGTGCATGGTGCGCACAGGGATGGGCATCTACTGGTATGAAGATATCAGGCTTTTTTGTGCCCTCCAGCGGCTATGGTGGATGCCCAGGGCTGAGAGGCGTGGGCCACCGGGGCCCAGAGAGCACAGGGCTTGCGCATGTGTCAATGCTCACACCTGTGCCTAGAGGTGATGGCTAAAAGGGCAGCATCACTCTGAGGCCAGACGACAGAGGGGAGGGTGGAAGCCACTTTGAGGTGAGACCACGAGATGACAAGAGAAGAAAAATGCCAGAGAGAGGAGAGGACAAAGATTGACTGGGGCCCCTGCCTGGCGTGTCTGTGTGCCTGTTTCCCCGATAGAGCATTAAAAGCCTGGAGAGTCCACCAAGGGCTCTACACTCACTTATTGTCTGCCTGAGTGCGCAGTGAAGCTGCCCTGAGCATGCTGGCACTAGAGGCCCCTGCTGGTGTGATTAAGGGCACTCGAAGGTACCAAACTATTAGTTTCCTGTTGCTGCTGTAACAAATGACCGCCACAGAGTTAGTGGCTTGAAGCAACACACATTGGTTCCGCGTGTATGGAGCTGCAAGTCCCCATCCCACCTAGCAAATGAAAAATTCAATGGACGAAAAATCAGCAAGACTTGTTGGATAAGAGAGGGGAGGTCACAGCAGACTGCAAGCCCAGAACTGGAGAGAGGGAGACGGGTTTCTTGGATCAGGGACTTCCAAGGCCCCTGGGAGCCAGAGCAAAGGTGGGAAAGGGAACTGATCAATTTCTAGAGGCTTAGGGCAGAAAACTCTGAGGTGAGAACTTCAGGGCACCAGGAATGGCAGAGCGGGGCTCAGTATTTTAAATTTACCCCAAGAACTCAACTAAGCTTCCATAGTTAATATTGGAGAAAAACCCCTTGGGCTTTTGGCAGGGGAAGAGGAAAAGGAACAATTTCAAAATACGTCAGAGCACTTTGTTCTTAGCAAGGTCTGCTCTCAGGTAACTAGTTAACAGAGACTAACCTCAGGGGCATTATCAGACCCCAAATGACCTGGGGAAGCCCAACCGGACCCCAGCCCACTCTAGACTTCCTGTTCTACCTAAAGGTGGGGGGGGATTATAAACATTTGTGAGGGTCACAGCCCAGAGGTATAGTTTCTAAAAGATCACAACCTCATCACAGGACTACAGAAAGCTCCTCTTTCCATACTCACTACCACACTTACTAAAAGCCTTTTACCTAGTATGTCATGTCCAACTATCAAGAAAAAATTACTGTACATACCAAAAGGCAAAGCACACCTTGGATAAACAGCAAGCACCAGAAGCATACCTGGCAGGCATGGGAATCATCAGACTAGGAATTTAAAATAGCTACGATTAATATCTAAAGGCTCTAATGAATAATGTAGACTATGTAATGAATAGGTGGACAGAAATATGGAATTCTTAAAGAAATACTAAAGAAAAAAAGGGAGGTCTACTGAAAAAAATGCTAAGCATAGAAACATTCATGACCACAATGAAGAATTTCTGTGCTTGGGCTAATTAGTAGACTGGACATGGTTGAGAAAAGAATCTCTGAGCTAGGGGATATATCAATAGAATCTACAAAAAGCAAAGAGGAAAGAACAATTCTAAAAAAAGAACAGACTATCCAAGGACAACAGAACAACAACAAAAGGTGTGTAACATACATATAATGGGAGTATCACAATGAAGCGATAAGGGAACAGGTGAAACGCCTGAAACAATGACAGAGATTCCCCAAATTAATGCAGGCACCAAACCATGGATCCAGGAAGCTGTTCACTTGCCTTGATTGGTGCCCAGTTTCATCCAATCTGAATCTGTCACCACATCGCCTTCCTGACTTACCTGTCACTTTCTTTCACTTATAAGGTCCCTTGTGATTACATTGGACCCAACTGGAAAATCCAAAGTGATCTCATCTCAAAATCCTTAATTTAATCACACCTGCAAAGTCCCTTTTGAAAAGAGAACAGATATCCAGGCTCTGGGGATTAGCATATTTCTGGATGACCATTATTCTGGCCACCACATCTACCCCCTGCCCCCAAAGATTCATGCCTAACCTACAAGCGAAACTCAGTCACCCCATCCCAACACCCACAGTCTCCAACCACTTGGATGCATCAAAACAGCATCCAAATGCTCGTCTAAATCTCAGCAGCTCAAAAGCCCGAAAACTCGTCATCTAAATCCTCTAGGTCAGGTGTCTGGTGAAGTTCTGGGTATGATACATTCTGGGACAAAACTGTCCCTCTGTGGGCCCCTGAAACTGGAGATCTACACCTCAGTGTCTTCATCTGCAGAAAAGGTTTACTGATTTCCTGCATAGAATGGGATCGTAGTGGTTCCCACCCGTATCCATCAGGGTTCCACCAGAGAAGCAGCAAGTAGTTATGCACACGCACACACATACACACGCACACATGTGTGCACGCGTATGCACAAAGCGGTTTGTTAGCGGGAATGAGCTTCTCCAGTAACTGGCTGCTGAGCAGTCTGCGCGGCCATCTCCCGTCCGAGACGTCCACACACAGGCAGGCAGTGGGAAGGGAGATCACAGGTGGGAGGGAGCCCCTGAGGACCGGCTGGAGCCATGTCTTGTCTTACTGACTCTGCTCTTGGTGACAAGTGTATCTGCCGAAGCTGGGCCCTTTGTCACGGAGCTGAATACACACACACACCCACCCACCCCTGGCCCAGGAGGCAGAGAGAAGGAAGATCTAAGGGTGGAGAGAGCGGTTGCAGGCTGAGCTCACGTCCCACTGAAGGGTCAGCAGATGAGCGGCATGTGGCTGTGGCATTGCTGCCCCTCCGCTGGTGCCCACTCTCAGGAGAGCCTCCTGGGGGTACCCCGGGCCAAGCAGGAAGCACAGGGGAAAGGGAATTCTGGGATGAACTGAGCCCCACCAGGTGGGCACTTGATGAAGTGTGGTTGAGCATGACAGCTGGCATTCCTCTTTGTCATGTAGGTGCCTGACTTGTGCTTTGATGCCAATGCTGGGCATCTGCCTGGAAGGGGGCTGACTCGGACACACACGTCAGCCATGCGCAGATGCTGAGAGCCCCCCACCCGCTCCATTGTGTTCAGGTCCTGGTTGATTTCGATGACTGCTCAGTTGGGGCTGCGTCTTATTTTTTCTTCTTTTGTCTCTTCCTGGGCTTTAAATTCCCGTTTCGATGTTTTAAATTCACTGACAAAGAATGCGCTTGCAAAACCCTAGGAGCCCCCCAGCCCCAATAAAAGCGGGACCCCAGATCCAAGAGAGGGACGTGACTAGACCAGTGGAGTGAGGACAGGAATCAGGACCTGGACTCCTGGGAACGGGTTTCAGGAGGGTGGGCTTGTCCCAGATCCCAGAATCCCGCTGTCCTCCCCAGCGATGAGCTCAGATGCTGGAACCCAGCCAGTCCCTGCTGGGGACACGGGGAGCCCCTCCTGAGGCTGGCTGGCCCCCAGGAGTGAGTGTGCAGAGGGCTGAGGAGTGTCATCAAGGGCACCACACAGTCTTGCCTCTGTTTCCCTCTTCCAGATCAAAAAGAACAGATCCCATTCTTCTAGGGGGGCCGGGTGTGCTGCAAGGCAGTGGTGGGACAGGTGCCAGGTCTGGGCCCAAGGGTTCATGCAGTGATGATCCACCTCCCATCTCCCCCCAGGAGACAGGAAAGGATTCCCTCCCCAGCGAGCCCCTCCCCACGGAGCCTATATGCCCAACCTCCGCTTCCCCTTTCCTTGGACTAAAGCACCCCCAGAACACACCTTGCAAAAGGCAGAGAGCTATTTCCTGCACCTCACTGCTGCTCCCTGCTACTCTCCCTTCAACCTGCAAAGTAGAAAACCCCAGAACTTCTCCAGTGCGGGTCTTTCGCTGTCTGTGTTAAAATCAGCCAACACTGCACCAAGTTCCCTGAGAGGTCAGACCTGAGGCTGGCCTGGGGAGCAGCTGCTGGGGAGGGCGGTATGTCCTTCCCCGGACCACGCTGAGCATCCCGGGCGGGACCTCGGGTGTCTGACAGCTGCCCCTGCGGGGGCCTGGGTTTCTAGAATCTTTGGATTCACAATTGCTATAGAGGCATCTTTAATTTCCCCATTCTTCCTTCTGTCTTTGATTTTCTATTACCCTATCTAGAGTTTTTATTTTTAAATATTGCTTTTTTCAGTTCTACCATTTTCACATTTCATTTTTATAGCTGTATTTCACTGCTGAGTTGTCTCTTTTTATTCATTATTCTGAGCATATTTTTTTTACCACCTTGAGTTTAATTATAATAACTGCTTTACAATCTGCGTCTGATAATCCTCACGTCTGGATCAGCCTGAGATGCTTCTCCATTGATTGCCCTTTCCTTGATTTGTGTTCACATTTTCATATTTCTAGTGATTTTAGATTTTACCTTGGACCTGTGAAAGTTATTTCGTAGACATCTTGGGTTCTTTCAAAAGAGTGTCCTGTCTGCTGGCTCCCGGGGCAGGTACAGTGGGGCAGCAGGAGGGTCTGGCTTAGCTTGTGCAGCTTCCAGTAGCAGCTGCTTCCTAGCAAGGCTCCAGGCTCCGTGACTTCTCCACTGCAATCTGTTCCCAACGTGGCAGCCAAGGCATCTTCCCAGAACACATAACTGGTCATTTGCTTCCCTTCCTCGGGCCCTCCCTTCCCTGCTTATGGCTCCCCTTCTCTGAGGATAAAGAGCAGACTCAGTCTGCTGCCCTGCAAGGCCCTACACACACACCCTTTCCTGGGGTGACACTCCACGTATTCCCCCCGCCACCCGCTCTCCAAGATCTCTGGAAATCTTTAGCCCCTTGTGAGTGACCCTTCTTTGGCTACAGGGCCTTCGTACAGGTTGTTCTGTCTGCAGTACTCTCTGATCCCACTTTCCCCAACCTACTTCTCTATTTTCCCAGCTCAGCTGTCATCCCCTCAGGGACCTCCTCTCTGACCTCATGTGGCAAAATCAAATCCCCTTTCCTAGGCCTCCATAGTCCTCCTCCCCCCACCCCACACGGCAGCAAATTCATGTCAATTTATGATATTCTTTACATCTGTCTGCCCCACGACACTGCCAGCTCCAGGAGGTCAGAGCCTACTAGTCTTGGGTCCTATCTGACCCTGGCACAAAGGGCCTCAAGGCATTTACTAAATGCTTGCCTTGAGACCAAGTGATTAGCTAGCTGGCCTTGGCAAATTGCCCATCTCCCTTTTACGACTCATTTCCCTTTAGGACTATGGTTTTGACCCCGTGGCTTATTTAGGGAGAACCTTTCATCACAGGGACAGAATCCAAAAGTGTAAGCCATCTCCCCCGCAATGCGATGAAAGCCGGCCTGGGAAGGAAGTTGGCACAGAGGGAAGGCCAGATAAGAGATCAAAGTCAAAAGACAGCTCCAGACCTGCTTACATGGGCCAGTAACTGCGCCTCCCCTTCACCTTACAACCTGTAATGTTATTTTTCACAGAAGTGAATATATAAGCCCATGGCTTAAAGTTTCCAAGATAACCAAAAGAAGAAACAAAAATACAATAATGTGGGCAGAAGGGGAGACGGGCTGGTGGAGAAGTGACTGAGGTCTCACTTCTCCTTGCAGGAAGTCAGGAAGTAGAGTCACAAACATATTATTTCACTTTATGAGAAAACTGGTGGGAGAAACAGCTAACCAAGTCAAAATTGGTTACCTCTGAGGAGTAGAGCTCAGAGCAAGAAGTTCAAGACGTCACTACTTCTCATTAAGTCTCTGAGCTGCTTCCTTTCAGTGGCAAGCCTGAGCCAGTCTACAGAAGGAGAGAGAGATCAGGGAAAACCAAGCACATAACCTCATCGGGGGCCTGAGGTTGATGGGGCTGAAAGACCCCATTGGCTTCACAGCAATAAAATCTCATGCTTATAACTCAAAAGATAAATATCAAAAGACACACAGTTTATTTTGTTGATATGATTGTGCATTTGAAGTTAAAAATAAAATGTGGGGTAACTTTTTCTCCATTGTTTAAAGAGGGGTGGGCTCAGTCATCAGAACCTTTCCAGGGAGGCTCTTCACTGGCGGACCCCGCTGAGTGGCTAGGCAGGGCTTGGCCCTGAGGGGTCGCCTGTGGCATCTACTGCCCGAGGGCTCCTTCCGTGACCCCGTGGAGGCCCATCAGTGCCCAGGGTTGGTGGCCTGGAGTCACAGGCACATGTCCCTAGAGTCAGTAGGAATGAGAGGCCTGAGGGGGCCAGAGAAGGTGACCTGTCCTGGTAGGGGTCACCCCGCTTCCACCTCCCTCCACAGCAACTTCCCACAGCAATGCACACTGGTGGGGTCCTCCTGGGCCACCGAGGTAGGAGTCCCCCGGGGGACAGGGCCCAGAGCCTTGGAGTGGGTGAGGGGCACTCTCTGGAACTGCTACCCGAATTTCTTTCCTGGTTCAGGATAACCCCCCGCCCCCACCATCTGACCTCCCCTCCCAGGCCAGACCTCCCACTGACTTGACCGTTCCTTTCCCCTCTGGGAGGATAAGAAGATGAAGCTGAGAACCAGCCCCCTCCTTACCCCCCACCCCTGACCGTTCCTGTGATTCTAGAACAGACCCTCCCTGTGTAATGCAGCCCTGTAACCCCAGCACCGCAGAGCACCTGGCACAAAGGGACATTCAGAAAACATTTATTGAATGAAGTGATGAATTCTGATTTTAGGTTCCGCGTGTCTAAGACTGTTCCTTTTACCAAGGATTCCAATGCGGGATGCTGACAGGGGCCGGGCGGCGGACCTGTGTGTGTGAACTAGCCAGATTAGGTGCAAAAGCCCAGCTCCTCAGGCCCTGCAGGGCCACCCTGAGAGTGGCCGACTGGCCACCAGATTGGCATGGCCGGGCGTCAGTCTCAAACCTGCTGACAGTGCCCACTCGCTCCGGGAGACCCTCAGCTTTGCAGCTCCTCTGCTTCTCCCCTCCAGGCCTGGCTTCCCGTCTGGACCTGGGCGCCGCCCTCTGCGTGTGGCTTGTTTTAGGCAGAAGTTGTTGCTTAAGGGGTGGAGTGCAGAGTTGGAGTAAAAGGTGTAGCAAGTTACTGACCCACATCGGGAAGACGTAGGGGTGGACCCAACTCCAGGCACAGCCACATCCTCTCCCGGGCTCCGTCTCCTCTGGGCTCTGTCTCCTTCCTCCCTTCTCAGCTCCGCTTCCCCCGAGTCGATGCTCTTCTTGGACAGGCTTTCTCCTCACGGGAGGGAAGATGCCGCCCTCCCAGGCCTCCACGGTCCCCACGAGTCATGAGCTAGAGGAAAAGGGGCCACGTCCCTCCAAGCGTCCACCTCGGAGAAGACGGACTGATGCAGCGAGTAGTGGGCGCCCCTCCTGGAGGGCAGTGCCAGACTCGTCACATGGAACATTCCTCTTCCCGAAGAAGATTGCGTCATCCACAATCACGGAAGTGAGGGTGCTAGCAAGTCAAACACTCAGATGTCTTCTATGTGATATAAAGGAAACAAGGGTCTCCCTAATGTGACTCGGCCCCCCTAAACTCACAGGTGAGAGTGAGACCCCTGAGCCATGGGTCCAGGTCTGCTTTGCAGGCTCCATGGGTGATAGCAGGGAAAGGCCAGGCCGAGGAAGCGGCAAAGCCTGAGTCTGCCTCAGCAGCTACTCGGCTCTGGGAGGAGAGGCCAGGCCAGGCCCCTCCCCCACCTCCACGGTCATCATGGCCTCTGGACGAGGGGCCCTTGCCAGGACTCTGGGCCTCTGCTAGGCTCCATGAGGACTGCAGAAAGGATGAAAAAACCACCGGCCACTGGCTCTTTAAAATAACCTAGGGCTGGGGGTGGGGTCTTTATCACAGCCAACCAATCAGACAACGGTCTGCAGTCACAAGCGACCACAGGAGGAACCAATCAACAGCCATCCCCAGTCAGCTGGACCAATCAGGTGAATTCATTTGTTCAGCCAATCACACACGGACAAGCGCGCCTATTAAGCGACAGGTGGACAGGATAATGCAGGTCCAGGTTCTCCTTGACCTCCCTGGGCTTCCTCACCTCTGCGGCCATGAGGAACAGCCTCTCTGACAAATTCAGGACAGAATGAGTACACCCAGTTCACGGAACACAGATGAGGTCCGCCTGACATGCCAGTGGCACTTTGATATACACTTGAGTCCTGGGGCTCATCAGAGTTGTCAAAATGTTATGATCTGCCTGGGAGAAGTGACGCATGGAATCAACTGGAGTTAAATATTTGTCACATTCCTGAGTATGTCACCATGGAGACACCCCTGTCTTCCCCGCAAGGTTGTCAATGGGTCACTGGAGATTCGGGGCTAAGATCCTTTTCCCAAGAGGATCATAATGTGCTGGGCTCCCTATGGATCAACTTGGCGGGTCCCCACATTTGAAGGTGGGCATCGTTCTTACCCCAGCGCGATGTGTCGTGGCCAGAATACTTCTCTGGGAGTCCTGGCCTGACTGTGGCCCCTTGACACCCTGTGTGACTTAGGGGAGAAGCCTCACCTCATATTCCCGAAAAGGAGGAGGAGAAGGGAACTGAAATGAGGGTGAGGCTTTGTGGCTGGAGCTGCAGTGTCCTTAAGAAGAGGAGTGCTCAGGACATCCCCTGGAGGGGGTGTTATCTCCATTTAACAGATGAGGAAATGGCTGCCCAGAGAGGTTTACACACTTGACGAACACCCCACAGCTAGTTTGTGGCAGAGCCAGGATTTAAATCCAGGTGCCTTGGGGGTATAGCTCAGGGGTGGAACATTTGACTACAAACCCAGGTGCCTCTGGTTTTCTCCATCTCTCTCAGGCTGCTTTAGGGCTGGTTCAACCCCAGTCAGTTGGGACAAATGAGGAGGGGATGGGTTCAGATCTGAGACCAGGAGCCAGAGAAGGAGACCCAGAAATAGGGGTGACAGGGCAGCCTTAGGCCCCTGTAACCCTTGCTTGGAGGGGAGCACTCAGGACTGTACAATAAGAGAACAGGGGAAACTTGGAGACTCTGGGGGAACAGCTCATGGAAAGGGTAGGCTCAGAGAGGCATGCGTCTTGGAGGTGGATCAGTAGGACCAGGCAGGACCCAGTTTGGGAGGAAGTTGGGTGGGGCAGACGGCAGACAGTCCTGGTCCCAGGGCTGGTCCCAAAGCCCCAGTGTTCCCTGGCCCTGTCCTCTCTGACAGTGCTCTACCCAGAGGCCTGGGGGAGCTTTTGGCTCCTGCTTTCCCTGGCTCTCCTGGTGCTCAGAGGGAAAGCCCTGGGCCTAGTAAAGTTCTCTGCTTATGGGGGTGTTAGATCAGGAGACTGGTAATGAGGGTTCATGTGTAGAGTCAGAGAGAGGTTCAGTGGTGGGGATTTAGGCGGAGAGTGAGGGAGGGTGGGACCGGGGCTTAGGGAGTGAGGAGGAGCTCTTCGGGGCAACAGGGAGAGGGAAGGGGGGAGCCAAAGCAGGGGCGGGAGCTGCAGGACTAAGGATTTGGGGCCATGACCCCAGATGACCATGGAGCCTGGGAAAGGCTTCAGCAGAGAGGGACCCAGTCAGCTTCCTGCTGAGGAAGATTGCTCTGAGCAGAGTCAAGGGTGGGCTGGAAGGAATGTGCTTGAGGGTAAGAGGGGTCAGTGCACAGAGCTGTGGCATGAGGGATGCCAGAGGGTCAGGAAAGAGGCCAAGGGTCAGGTCGGGTCCCACGTTGGCTGAAGAGAAGCAGCCAGGCCAGTGGGCTTGATGCGGAAATATCCAGGCTGTGGGATGTGGCTCCTTCAACTCTCAGAGCACATCAGACACCCCACCCAGGCAGGGATGGTGATGGAGGCTGAGGGCAGATGGCCACATGGCCCCACATCAGCCAGGCATGGCCCTCACAACCTGCAGGTACTCGGGAAGGAGCGCCCCACCACTCCACCGCAGGAGAACCTGACAGGAATAGAGAAGTTTTCTCTCCCCAGAAAACCAAAGGGAAACACATTTGTTTCCATGACACATCCATGTTTTTCCAGAGACAATGTGATTGTTTTCCTAATTTTGCCCTGGAAAGCAATGAATGGAAGATACCACCCGCTGTGACAGCCACTTCCTCCCCCAGGCACTAAACAAAAGAGGAAGCTTCTAGACCCAGCTCACTGGTGCCTGAAATTCCACCACTGGAGCTTTGTTTCTTTGACTTGCAATTTTGTCCTTTGCAAAAATGCAAATACCTACGCAGGAACCAAGTATTTAACAAAATGTTCATTCATTCAATAAATATTCAGTGGGTTCTTTCTCTAAGCCCAGCAGTGGTTAGAAGCTGGGAACAGGGAGATTAATTAAGACTCAGTTCATGCTTTGAAGGAACTCGTGTGTGCATGTGTGTGTGTGTGTGTACGTGTGTGTGCACACACACATGAGAACCTAACCATAGCAGTGTTGCAAGTGATGTGACAGTGGGTGCCATGCTGGGAAACACACAACATGTATGTGTTGCTTTCCAGGGCAAAATTAGGAAAACAATCACATTGTCTCTGGAAAAACATGGATGTGTCATGGAAACAAATGTGTTTCCCTTTGGTTTTCTGGGGAGAGAGCTGGCAAAGGACTTTATAGGGGATCTCAATCAGAGGAGAAGAGAATTCCAGCTGGAGGCTCCGCTGGGACCAATGAATGGACCCTTGAGCCAGTATGGTGGGGGATGGGAGACTACGTAGTCTCCCCCCTCCCCTGCAGGCTTGGACTTAGGCAGGACATGGGAGATGGGGCTGGGGCAGCAGGGAGGACTTACTGATGGATGTTATTCGTCAACGCAAGTGGTGGCATCTGTCACCATCTTTGCTGCCTCTCAGCTGCCATCTCCCCTCCCCCACCAAGCCCACCAGACTCTTTTGGGAAACTTCAGATCCTACTCTCAGCCATGGGTTCTGAACTGACCCACCCTCCTCAACTCTAGGGCCTGAGCCTGATTGGCATAAGCAATTAACCTAGCCCATCCTGCTGGTACATGATTGGCTCAAGGAAGGGCACATGATTGACTCAGACCAATGAAAAGTGAGAGGGCTGCTGGGATTTTTGGCGGAAAGGATCCTCCCCTCTCTTGCAAGGGAGCTCCCAGAAGAGACCTGTACTTTTCTCTGGCTCCATGGAGCGAGGGTGTGAAGGGTCAGGGATAAAGCAATACCAGAGGACAGCAGAGAGGAGAGAGGATGCAGAGAACGGAACCTGAGTGGACCTCCCTGTGCAGCTCTCTGCTGAGCCAGCAAATCTCACAGTCGTTATTTCAAGTGAAAAGTTCCTCTCAGGTGCAGGGCATTTCTAGAGGTTGGCATTGCCTGGAGCTGGCAAAAGATCAGTCAGTGGGTGCCTGGAAGCTGGAGTGGGGTGCGATTGGTCAAGTCCATTCCTTTTGATCAAATGTCTATGTGCAATTCTCATCATGAGTCAATATCCTTCCCCAGAACACATCTCCTGCCCTTGGCCTGACATTTGGAGAACACCTCCCAGTCAAGCATTCTGGACATCAGGAGCTCTGGCTTCTGTCCCAACCCAGTCAGCTGACAATGGGCCCCAGTGCAGCCACATACCCACCTCCATTTGTGAGTCATCCACCTGCCCCCCAGGCTGATCACCCCAAGGGCACAGGCAATGTTCAAGCCATCCCTTCAGCCCCAATGCCCAGGACAGGCCTGTACAGACTTGGAGTCAGTGAGGCTGTTGACCAATCATTGTGGGAGCTACACCTAATGCTCTAACTTCCCAGGGTCATGGCCAAGCACGATGCTGACAGGGACCAGCTGCTGCTCCTCTGTCCACCCCAAGGGCTTCCTGGAGACCCCAGGCCCATGTTAGAGCTGCAGTAAGAGATTTAGTAGGAAGGTGTTTAGCATACAGGCTGCATAGAAGAGCCCTGAGCTCCTATGGTGTGTTGAAAGCTCACTAACCTTCAATTGAATGAAGGAGAAAAATATCCCCAAATTCAACTGTTTGCTTGCCAGCTGCAGCTGATCCTGGCAGTGGAGCTCTGGGGATTTCTCCTCATTCTGCTCCCTGGTGTGTGGGGGACAGGAGGAAAGGTAATGATCAAGTTTTCCTTGCTAGAAGACAGACTCAAAAGGTGGCCTGATACAGTGGGCCCAGCCCTAAGCCCTGCTCTGCTCTGCTGGAAGGGGTGCACTTGCCCCAAAGCGCTTGGAGCAAGAGCAGGAAAGGTGGGGATGGAGAGACTCACTGCAGGTGGGACAGGGCCAGGTCTGGGATGGCAACCTCACACTTATCTCCAGTCTCCCTAAGACTCAATTTCCTCTCTTGAGGCAAGGTAGATTGTAAGAGTTGGGGTGGGATAGAGTGGCCTTGAGAGGTATGTAGGGAGTTATCAAGAAGCAAAACTGTTACAGGGCAAGGTGAGAGGCACCCAGGACCCCCAAAGCTGCCTGCTCTAAATGGGTTCTGCCATCTGCCATGTCAAGACAAGCCATGCTCTAGTGCATAAAACCTTCAATAGAAAATAACTTTAATTAGTGTGCAATAGAGAAGACAAGGGAAAAATAGATAAAATAATTTCCCCATGAAATACCCAAAGTTACCCATCTTCTCATGGGTAAATTCCTCAGCCAAACAGGGTTGGCCCGAAGCAGGACTCCTGAGACCTGAAAACTTGCCACAAGTCCAAGGCACTTTCTGGTGGGGACCCACAGGAAAGTGGTAGAAGGAGTCAGGCAAGTCGGGGACAAAAGGAGCAAAATGAAAATCCAAGTCAAGATAAAGGCTGCCATTGTCAGCCTCCCACGGTCTCTCTCTTTCAAGTGTCTCCTTCCATGTCCCCAAGTCCCTGGTACAGCAAGCACAGCTTCCTCACATGTCTCTCTGCTCCATGTGCCTTCTCCAGTCTTCTTTCTCCAATCCAACACAAAATACCAATTCCACACAAAGTCTTCCCCTCAAATGGAGATGAGTGAATACTTCCCAACTCATTCTTTGTTGTCAGCAAAGAATGTTTGTCTAATACCAAAACCCGACAAAGAAATAGCAAAACAAGAAAACTACAATCAATATTAATCATATGAATTTTCTAAACAAATTTATAACAAATGAAATTCAGCAATATATGCAGAGGATGATACATCACTACTAAGTGGAAATTATGCCAGGACTTGAAGAGTTAGTTTAACATTTGAAAATCAATCAATGTAATTCATCATATTAGCAAACTCAGAAAAAGAAAGATTATGTGATTATCTTAAAAGATATAGAAAGACCTCTTCTCAGTCAGAGGTCTGTGGAGCCCAGAAAAGTGCAGCATGCACCTCGCAAAGAGCACCCTAGCAATCAGAGCTGAACAGTAGTTGCCAACAGGGCACCTTCCCCCCACGCCCCATCCAGGAGCTGCCTGGGTCTGCCCAGCACCACGTTAAGCCACGTCGTCATTACAAGGTCTGTGGGACCCAGGAAAGTGCAGCATGCACCTTGCCAGGAGCCTCTTGTCAGTCAGAGGCAAGCGGAGTGTACGCGGAGCAGGGCACCCTCCTCCTGCGCCCCATCCGGTAACTGCCTGGGTCCATCCACCTCCAGTGGGATCTGTTCCCACCATCAGGTTAATCTTGAACAAAGGGAAAACGCTTTTGTGGGGCCATGGTCAGACGTCCGCCACCATCCTCCCCTGGAACTGAGTAACTACAGTGGGAGTGAAACTTCAGAGAGAGGGCTGGTGCTCCCCACCAGCCTCAGGGGTGCTGGCATAACAGTACCAGACTCAGTCTAACCACCACCACCTACAGACATCCCAGAAGGATTACCCCAAAGATGCCCACCAATACCAGTGATAAAATGGCCCATCACATTGGACAAAATAGAAAACAAACAACAGGGAGAGGAAAAATATAAACAACCAAGCAAGCCCTCAGGGGAAAGACACACCACAAAAAGAAAATCAAGCACCAGAAATCAACAACAATCACATGGAAGAACTCTGCCTCTCTGATAGAGAATTTAAAATTATCAAGCTTAAAGAAAAGAATGAAACAAAAAAAATAATTAATGAACTGAAGAATGAAATCGAGACCCTAAAAAAGGAGAATAAGAGTTTAAAGGAAGAACTAAGGAACTCTGGGAAAGGCAACGAAAGCAGAATAAATGAAATGGAAGACCGTATTTGTAATCTTGAAGATAAAAATATTAAAAGAACCAAAAAGGAAAAGGAAATAGAAACACGAAGGGAAAAGAATGAAAAAACGCTTCGAGAACTATCTGACACCATGAGGAAAGGAAATATAAGAGTTATAGGAATCCCAGGAGAGGAGAAGTCCAAGGAACAGAGAAACTATTTAAGGAGGTGATAAAAGAGAACTTCCCAAGTATGAAAACATACAAGGAGCAAGAAGAACTCAAATCACCACGATGTTAGAAGATCTACACCTAGACATATAATAGTAAAACTCACATGAGCACAGGATAAGGAAAAAATATTGAAACTTACAAGGGGGAAGAAACAAATAACCTATAAAGGAAAACCAAACAGGCTGATATCAGACTTCTCTGAAGAAATGCTACGGACAAGAAGAGAATGGAGGGACATATTCAACAAACTCCAGGAAAATAAATGCCAACCAAGAATACTTTAGCCCACAAAGCTCTCCTTTCTATGAAGACAGGATTAGGACTTTCCCAGACAGAGTCTCCAGAAATTCGTGATGACTAAACCCCCACTCCAAAAAATACTATAAGAAGTCCTGAAACCAAAACCAACAGAGATATGAAAAAGAAGATCAGAATAAGATAAGGAATAAAACCACAAAAGATAAATAAAATGGAAAATATAGATGCCAATGTATCAATACTAACTCTAAATGTAAATGGACTAAACTCATCAATAAAAAGGCACAGAGTAGCAAGATGGATCAAAAAACAGAACCCAACCTTCTGCTGTCTACAGGAAACACATTTAGCTACAAAAGATAAACACAGATTGAAAGTAAAAGGCTAGAAAACAATTCTACAAGCAAATGGACCAAAAAAGAAGGCAGGGACAGCTATACTTACATCAGATAAAATAGACTTCAAACTGAAAAAGGTAAAAAGAGACATAGCTGGTCACTACATCATGATAAAGGGGACAATTCAGCCGGATGATATAACCCTCATCAACATCTACTCCCCAAGTGAAGGAGCACCAAAATATATCAGACAATTATTATCATCTCTGAAAACAGACATTAAAGAAAATACATATATAGTAGGAGACTTCAATACCCCACTCTCACCAATGGACAGATCATTGAAACAAAAAATAAACAAGGACACTAAAGCTCTAAATAAGGACCTAGACCATATGGGATTAACATATCTATAGGGCAGTACATCCCCAAAAATCTGAATACACATTTTTCTCAAGTGAACACAGATCATACTTCAGGATTGATCACATACTAGGTCACAAAACGAACCTCAACAGATACACTAAGATCAAAATCATACCTGCTATCTTCTCCAATCATAAAGCCATCAAATTAGAAATAAACCATGAAAAGAAAAAAAGGAGCCCTCTTACTTCATGGAGATTGAAACCTACACTGCTGGAAAACCACTGGACTAATGAGGAGATCAAAGAAGAAATTAAAAAATACCTAGAAATGAATGACAATGGAGACACAACTTTCCAGAATGTTTGGGACACAGCAAAAGCAGTAATAAGAGGGAAATATATAGCAATACAGGCTCACATCAAGAAACAACAAACAACTCAAAGAAACAATCTAATCTCCCATCTCAAAGAACTAGAAAATGAACAACAAAAAAACCCCAAAAGCCAGTATAAGAAAGGAAATAATAAAAACCAAAGCAGAAATAAATGAAATGGAAATCAAAAAAACAATCCAGAAGATCAACGAAGCCAAAGCTGGTTCTTTGAAAAAATAAAATAGACAAACCTCTAGCAGGCTTACAAAGAAAAAAATGGGAGAAAACACAAATAAATAGGATCATAAGTGAAAGAGGAAAAATTACAACAGACACAGCAGAAATCAAAAAAATAATCAGAGGTTATTATGAAAAGCTATATGGAAGCAGGTTCAACAACCTAGAGGAAATGGACAAATTCCTAGAACTATACAAGCACCCAAAACTAGATAAAGAAGATATAGAAAACCTAAATAGGCCAATCACAAGCACCGAAATTGAAACAGTAATCAGATCCCTCCCCAAAACAAAAGCCCAGGACCAGACGGTTTTATAAATAGATAGTCACTATCTTACAGGAACTCTTTCAAAACTTGAGAAGGAAGGAACACTACCAAACACGTTCTATGAGGCCAACATTACACTAATACCAAAACCAAACAAAGATAACACAAAAAAAGAAAACTACAGACCAATCTCTCTAATGAACACTGATGCAAAAATATTCAACAAAATCTTAACCAACAGGATCCAACAATGTATCCCAAACATAACACACCACAATCAAGTGGGATTTATTCCAGAGACACAAGGATGGTTCAACATCTGAAAATCAATTAATTTAATCCAACACATCAACAAATAGAAAAATAAAAACCATATGATATCAATAGATGCTGAGAAAGCATTTGACAAAGTGCAACATCCATTTATGATAAAGGCCCTTGAAATCCTTGGAATAGAAGGAACATACCTTAACATAATAAAAGCCACATATGACAAACCCACAGCCAGTATTATCCTCAACAGCAAGAAGATGAAAGCCTTTCCTCTAAGATCAGGAACAAGGCAAGGATGTCCACTCTCACCATTGCTTTTCAATACTGGAAGTCCTAGCCAGAGCAATAAGACAAGAGAAAGACATACAAGGAGTCCAAATAGAGAAAGAAGAAATCAAACTGTCACTATTCGCAGACGATATGATAATATACATAGATAATCCTAAAAACTTCATAGAAAAATGACTCAAAATTATAGACCAGTAAAGTAGCAGGATACAAAATCAACGCACAAAAATCAGTAGCCTTCCTATTTGCAAACACTCAGTCTGAGGAAGAAGAAATTAAGAGAACCATCCCCTTCAAAATTGAAACCAAAAAAATCAAATGCCTAGGAATAAACCTAACAAAAGAGGTAAAGGACTTATACAAAGAAAACTATAAGACACTATTAAGAGAAATAGAGGAGGACACAGAAAAATGGAAAGACATCCCCTGCTCATGGATTGGAAGAATTAACATAATAAAAATGGCCATCCTACCAAAAGCAATTTACAGATTCAATGCTATTCTGATAAAAATCTTAATGACATACTTCAAAGAAATAGAACAAACATTGATGAAATTCATATGGAATCACAAAAAAACCTCAAATAGCTAAAGCTCTCCTGACTGAAAAGAAAGAAAATGGAGGGATTACATTCCCTGACTTTAAACTCTACTACAAAGTCATGATAATTAAAACAGCATGTTTCTGGAACAAAAACAGATGCATTGACCAATGGAATTGAATGGAAAACCCAGAAATAAATCCACATATCTATGGACAACTAGTTTTTGACAAAGGAGCAAAGACTATGCAATAGAACAAGGTTAGCTTGTTAATTAAATGGTGCTGGGAAAACTGGACTGCTACATGCAAAAAAAATGAAGCTAGACTACTATCTCACACCATGCACAAAAACCAACTCAAAATGGATAAAAGATCTTGATGTAAGACCTGAAACCATAAAATTTATAGAAGAAAAAATAGGCAAAACTCTACACGACATACGTCTCAGCAAAATCTTTAAAGACACATCCACAAAAGCGAAGGAAGTGAAGGAAAAGATAAACAGCTGGGACTACATCAAACTAAAAAGCTCTGCACTGCAAAAGAGACATTAATCAAAACAAACAGACACCCTAATAAATGGGAGAAAATCTTTGCACACAATACAACCAACAAAGGACTGATAACAAAAATCTACAAGGAGCTCACACAACTCAACAAAAACAAAGTCAACAATCCAGTCAAAAAATGGGTACAAGAGCTAAAAAGACACTTCTCCAAAAAAGAAAAGCAAATGGCCAATAGGTATATGAAAAAATGTTCAGCATCACTTATAATCAGGGAAATGCAAATCAAAATCACAATGAGATACCACCTCATGCCAGTGAGAATGGCGCACGTTAAAAAAACAGGCAACAACAAATGCTGGCGAGGATGCGGAGAAAAAGGAACTCTCCTACACCGCTGGTGGGAATGCAAACTGGTCCAACCACTATGGAAAGCCGTATGGCGTTTCCTCAAACTGCTGAAATTGGAGTTTCCTTACAACCTGGCAATACTACTTTTGGGAATCTACCCAAAGGACACAAAAACACTAATCCAAAAGGATAAATACACTCGTATGTTTATTGCAGCACTGTTTACAATAACTAAGATATGGAAATAACCCAGATGCCCAAAAAGGGATGACTGGATCAAGAAGATGTGGTACATATACACAATGGAATACTATTCAACATTCAAAAATGATAAACATGCAATTTGCAGCAACCTGGATGGAGCTAGAAGGGATCATGCTCAGGGAAATAAATCAGAAAGAAAGAGAAAAATATCGAATGGTCTCACTCATAACAGGAATATAGGAGAACCAAACAAGAATGAGACACCCAGCAAGGGAGGGGGAGGATAGGGCTCAAAATGGGGAAGAAAAGAGCACATGAGATGATGGTAATGGGTCACGGGTAAATTGGTGGTGGGTTACCCAAGGGGAATACACAATGTAAAAAGTATAAATTAAACAAATTTAAAAAAAGATATAGAAAAAGCATTTGACAAAATTTAGCATTCATTTCTGATAAAAACTCTCTGCAAGCTGGGAATAGAAGTGAACTTTCTCACCCTAATAATGGGATCTACAAAAGCCCAGTATACCCACATCATACTTATAGTGAAAGATAATACTTTACTCCCAAAGCCAGGAAGAAGGCAAATATTGGCTCTTGTTCAATATAGTACTGGTGGTTGAGGCCAGAGCGCTCAGACATAAACAAAATTCAAGTCATTCAGTGAGGAATGAAGCAAAACTATTCACATGCATGATCGTTCATGTAGAAAACCTGGTGAAATTATAACACACAAAAGGGATACCAGAATTATGGGGTTTCGTCAGGTTGTAGGATACAAGATCAAGAAGCTCCTTTCAGGTATAGGTTTACAGCTAGCAACATATAATCAGAAATCAAAACTAAAATTGAAAAATAAAATTAGAAACAGCACATTCACAATTGCTTAAAAATATGAAATCCTCAGGGATAGATCTGATAGAGATGTCCCAGCTCTATACTCTATATACTGGAAGCTAGAAAACGTCATCCATCAGCTTCCTTTACAGAGCCAATGCCGTTTCAATTAGAAGCACAGCAGTCTTCTTTGTAGATATTGGCAAACTGGTTCCAGTATCCATATACAAATGGAAAAGACTTATTCAAAACAACTTTTAAAGAGACAAAAATATCTTATTTTAAGACTTATTATAAAGCTCCAATAATCTGAACAATGTGATGTTGGCATGAAGATGAGGAATAGATCAATGGAACAGAATGGAGTCCAGAAAGAGGCCCACGTAAGTACAGATACCTGAGTTTTGACAATGGTTTAAAGCAATCCATTTAAAAAGTAATTGTTTTTTCCAACAAATGGTTCTGAAACAATTGTATATCCGTATGCAAAAGAAAATGAACTTTGATTCATGATCATACTAAATGTAAAATTTATAACTAGAGCTTCAGAAGAAAGCATAGGAAAAAAATTTATGATGCTGGCTTCAGCAAAGATTTCTTAGATATATCAAAAGCACAATTCAGAAAAGAACAAATGGATAAATCAGACTTCAGCAAAATAAAAAATTCTATTCTTTGAAAGACACCTTTAAAGAGAATGAAAAGATAAGCCATAGACTGAAAGAAAATATTTGCAAATCCTATTTTTGCTAGCAGGCATGTGTCCATAACAGGTATAAAGAACTCTTAAAACTCAGTTTTAAGTTAAAGGAAACGAACAAGCCAGCTTTTAAAAGGGCAAAACATTTGAACAAATACCTCATCAAAGCAGATGGCAAATAAGTACAGGAAAATATACTCTATAATAGTAGTCATTTGGAAAATGCATATCAAAACCACAGTGAAAATTTAAATTCACCTAATAAAATATTTTGGGGGCACAGGCTAAAATTCCCCCACCCCTCTGGGGTCTTTTGAGATTGGACAAATGGACAAATTCATGTCAGACACAATAGTATAAGAAAAAGACCAAATTTAATAACAGATGCATGGAGAATTCACATGTTAAAAATTCTAAAATAAAATGGGGCAAATCAGGAGTTTATATTCTGTGTTAAAGGATCTGGGACATCAGAGGCAGAGGAAAGTTTTTCACGTGCAAGGAGGGAATGACTTCCTGTGACAAAACCTTGCCTCTGCATATTAGTCCTGCCTTACGACAGGTTTCTCTGATTTAAAACAAAAACAAAAGGCAAACAAACAAATAAATGCACAACTTGTTTCTGGAGATATCCCTAAACCTAGGTAACGTGCATTCTTTAAATAATGGTAACCATTTCTCCAAGACCTACAGGGCCTCTCTTAACCTTAGGTCCACATACAAAGACAACATAGAATGGGAAAGGCCTAGCCTGGGCACCTTAGGGAAAGTCTAACTGAACCTTTTTGGGGAAACTGATCTCTCAAATGACTGCAATTAAAAGACCAGTAGTACCTGGCCCTCGGTATTTTACAAACCATCTTATAGTAACTTGCCAAGCAAGATTACATTGCTATTTTATTTTATGGGTGAGGAAGTCGTAACCCCAACAATGTGAGCCCTGAAAAGGACTTAGGAATCAACCAGTTCAATGTCCACCCTCGCCCACACCCACTCTCACCTGCATTTTGTGGATGAGGGACCTAAGGGACCCAAACTAGAAGTGGCTGCCCAAACTCATATCAATAACTTTATTGAGTTGTCATGTTTTATTTCTACCTGGAACTGACAGTGCACGGAGTTGAGAGAGCTGGGTCAGGCCATGAAATGTTTGAGAGAGAACCCTGCCTTCCAGCCTTGCAAACCACAGTTCTTTGTTCTATATTTTATGTTGCCCATCAGCCCACCCTCACCTTGGGTGGCCACAGCCCTCTGCACTGAGCCATTCTTGTGCCCAGTCTTGCAGGGCCAGAGAAGCCAGAAATCGTCATGGCAAATACTCCAAGCTGTCAACTTTGATCAGCAAATTGATTTTTGATGTCAGACAGAACTGAGTTTGGGTCTAGGTGCCACTTCTCTGAGATTTTGGAAACACCATTTCATTTTCTGAGCCTCATGGGATATTGAACAGCTACGTGGGACCTCCTGCATCGACAGCCTGAGTCACGTGAATTCTCCTCCCTGATTGCTTGAACATCACGGCCATTGTTTTGTAATTGCACACAGGACAATGATGCACTTGTAATTCTCCATTTAAATTTCTTTTTGATTAATCTACTAGATACAATTTGCCTTCAGCTTATTACAGTACTCATTATAGTCACTGTTAGAACATGGATTTATAACTGCTCTCTCCACTAATATAATTGCTGTGAGATTGATATGAATAATTCCTGCTATCATTAACATAATCAAAAGTTGCTAACTGCATTCCTTTACTTGCCGGGTCTGGATCTCAGTGCCTCTCTAGGTTTCACTCAGCTTGGGTCAAACATCTGCTTCTCTTCCAAAGAGGCCTTTTCCTCCTGTTTCACAGTTGGTGGGATGGGCTCTGCACCCACTTCTTAAAAAACACATCAATTTGGAGACTGTAGAATCTTTAAAACATCTGATCCAGGCCCAGTCCTGGGTCTGATGTGGCCTCAGCACGTGTGGCCTCAGTTCTTTGCTGGACCAGGGTGCTGAGTTTGAGTCCCTGGGGTCTCCTATGTACACTTAGGACATCTCACACGTACCCCCAGGTATATCACAGCCAGATGAGGTCTGGGCAACTCAGCTGATGTCAGTTTCAGTTCCCCAAGAGAACACTTCTCTGGAGACTCTGACCTGAGATCATGGGTAGGGGTGCAATAAAGTCATCTGTCCAAATGGCCGGCTCCTGGGGTTGCTGTCAGCTGTGAACAGGCGGTCATCCAAGCACTTCGGAATAAGCCCTGGCGTCCAGCTGGGACAAATCTATTCTCCAGAGTGACATTTTTCAGGGAATTATGTCGTATTATAATAGCATTTCACTCTGTTCTTCAACCTTTATTTAACTGGAGTAGGAACCTCCTGCTAAGTGAGGAATTTCCCTGGCAGGAGCATGTGCTGGCTGTAGGGAGATGCTGTGTGATGGATGGTAGGGGGGTACCTCGGGGTGGTGGGGTGTGTGCTTTAGAGACCTTTTGATCTGGTAGAAGGCTGACTTCAGTGGGGTCAGACATAATGGTGTAAATCTCAGCAGCTCAGCTGCCTAGAGATGCTATTCGTTCATTCAGTCATTTGTTCACTCACTTTCTCATTCACTCGAGAATCTTGCTCATTGCTTTGCTGCGTTAATATGCTGGGTGACAGGGACAGCCCTTAGCCATGAGGACCCACAGGAGGGAGACTCTGTCATGAGATGTGTCCAATAGACCTCAGGACGCTTAGCCCCCTCGGGAGGGGCCCGGGGAAGCCCTCCGCATCAGCGTGGGTGCCTCGAAGTAGAGGCAGGACGAGGACTCAGGAGGTGAGTCCCGGTGGGTGCTCGGCAGCCGTGGTTGTTTCAGCAGCTGCTGCACGCTCAGACCTGGGGTGGGAAGGCAGAGGGTCAGGGTGACCAGGCCAGTGCAGGGACTGGATCGCACAAGAGGTGCTTGCTCAGAGGGCAGGGCCTTCCGGTTTCTCATCTGTAGGGTAAATGAAGGAATGATCAGGATTTTCCGCCCCACCGCCATTAGCGTTGATGATAGACCCCTGAGGTCCTACACGCCTGCCTGATGGAGTACGGTGGGACATGTGTAAGTGGGTGCACCTGCGCCCAGAGACTGAGCATATGAGGGCTGTGCCATAGAGGTTGCACAGCAGCAGCAGAGAACAGAGCCCAGCAGCTGAGGACCAACGTGTTGGGGTGCAGCAGAGACCACAGAGAACACCAGAGAGCCCAGAAAGAGTGAAGATCCGCTAGGGGCCTGCAGAGGCCAGCAGCCTCCCAGCTCCCTGGCCCCCCTAA
>PVIJ01011125.1:0-56321 GCA_004024925.1 Scalopus aquaticus
GAACCTCCAGCAGAATATTCTCTTGATTCATCTGATGAGGACAAGGGTGAGCCGACCTGTTCTTCTCCTGTTCCATCAGCATGCAGTGATCCAGATTTTCACTGTGGTGCATCATCAACCCCACACAGACTAACACAGGAAGAACTAAATGACCTGGTTCGTGATTTGGACTTATCCAAGAACAAGGCAGAATTGCTAGTATCAAGACTCCAACAATGGAATCTTCTAGATGATGTCACAATTAATTTATAGTGAAAAGTGCCACCAGCAGTTGGAGTCTTTCTTCAGAAAGGAAAGTACTCTGGTATTCTGTTCTGATATTGAGGGCCTCATGAATGCCTTAGAAATCACTCATGACCCACAAGGAGGGAGACTATTTCTAGATTCTTTGAAACTGAGTCGTAAGGCTCTGCTTTTGCACAATGGAAACTGTCTTCCATCTATTCTATTCCTGAACAGCTGTACAAGAGACAAGCGAAAAAATCTAAGAAATAGTCTATGACTTGATTTTTTTTACAGGTATTAAATGTAGGCCTATTACTATTGGCAAGCATTTTGTGATGTAAACATCAATTTATTGCAGATTACAAAAAAACTAGAGCCAAAATTAGAATTTGACTTCATATTCGTGTTGAGCACATACAAATTGATAGGAAATGACTAATTTTATTTCAGTAACATGACTTTTGTAAAAATTTGTTGACCAGTGTTATCTAAAATATATAAACAACCCATAGGACTAATCAACAACAAAAAAACAACCTGATTATAACATGAGCAAAGGCTCTAAATAAGCATTTCACCAAAAAAAGATACACAGATAGTGAACAGGCACATGAAAAAAAAAAAAAAAGCCCATCATTTATCATTTATTCTTAAGGAAACAAATCAACCACAAATAGATTTCACCTCACACTTATGAGAATGACTTTTATTGAAAAGAAGACACAAAAAAAGGTTAAAATTAAGCTAGGATGTGGAGAAAGAGTAGCTTTCCTGTGCTGTTGCTGGGAATGTAGATTGGTGCAATCACAGCGGAGGGTCCTAAAAAATGCGAATGACAGGAAACTATTTTGCTAAAACACAAAATCTTTGTTATCTATGGAGTTTACCGAAAATCTAAAGGAAAAAAAAATAGTTTACAATCTATTAAGAGGAGGTTAATATTGCAAGAGAATTTTGTCCTTTTGTCAGATAAAAGAAAATTAAATCTTCATGTAAGTACATACTGATAGTAAAGCTTATTTAGAGGCACTTGTAGTAAATTTTAACTTTATCTAATTTGACCACCTACATACAGATTTCTCTCTTTTATGTAGTTAGTTGAGCCTGTATTTTCTTATTTTTCATTATGAAATGACCAGATTATATACTTTTATCCCATAACAAACCACATCTTCATACCTCATACCTTCTCTTAGCCAAAAAAAAAAAAAAAAAAAAAAAAATCCCACTTTCCTTGCAGACAGAGTTGTTTCCTTTATTATTTCTATTAACTTTAATTTACATATGTTAGAATTCTTACAACTCTTAGAAGCCTTAATTCCTAGTGGAAACTAAACCAATAATTGTGAACTGTTAAACCAGCAATCTCTAAATAGGAAATTTTAGGAATACATTTTATAAATTCTAGAAGCATGTAATTTTTTATAATCCAACTTATTTTTATGTGACTTAGGACATTTTTAAAAACAGATCCAAATATATTTACTTTCTCTGCAATAAGAAGCCAAAGTGAATAAACCTATGTTCAGTAACTAATCTTTCAGTATTTTGTCTTATTACAAGTGATCTGGATTGCTAATGAATTCCCACCACTTAACTTAGCAAAACTCCAAGGGTCCCAGTTACCAAAAAAAAAAAAAAAAAAAAAAAAAATTGGCAAACAGTTTAAGTAGACACTCTAAAACACTTATTGTTGAAAAATTCATTTGTAAATGTTTATCTGCACTTACATTATTTATTTGTTCTTAACAATCATATTTAGATTGCTTATAAAAATTTCATGAGACAGTCAACAGCTTGTTATCATCTTAAGTTATTTTTCTTGCTGAAAATTTTATATCAGAGATAATATCAACTTATTTGAATAATAACCAAGGTAGAATAAAAGTTGCATGTCTTCATTATCTTGATAAATCTGAAGACATATCTGTTTTAATTAAACAGACTTAAACTAAATTTTACATATCAAAGATTATTCCAGAGCATGTGAACTTAATTATTTGAATTACTTGATATTATATTTTTGAGAGTTTAGGAATATTTAATATAAAGACTAAGTTTTCCTTAAGCTAAACAGATTTTCACAAATTAACTTTGGTAATATCATCTGGAAGTAGAAAAAATATCATACAATGGTCAAAACAAAACAAAAACTTCCATAGACACATATGAATGTACAGGCCTAGAAACCCTACAGCTTCCATTGCAAAATTTTTAACATGAATGTAATACTGGTTTTATTGGTTTATGAAAATCAATTTAATACAAATTGTGTCTCTGATCAATGGAACTGGTTAAGGTTGTACACTCAAATGGTTAAAGCTCTACAGTTGTACAGAAGACTTAAGGTTTGAATTCACACTTGGCAAGTAATGTTATGGAGACTGAGATTAGATCTGGGCAAGTGAGTTTTTGTAGTAGGTTATATTTTAAATCACCTCTCTTCCCCATTTTTCTTCAGTCTTAGAGGAGTGTGCAATGTTTTTGTTACCTCCTGGGGTAATTACATTTTAAAGACATTAGATTTACATCTTAAAAGGGCAGAGAAAGAATGAAAGTTTTTCCTCCTAGGTCTCTGGGAACTCTATGTGTATATTATTAGACTAGGGTAATTACTATTTAAAGTTTTACTTTTTCTTCAGAACAAGACAGTCTATTCCCAATGTCCTGATCATTTACAATATGTACAAATGTTTTGATATTAATAGGAGAAGTTTGGGAGACTGTAAAGTTAGAGGAGTTCTTTCTAGAACTGCATTTCTAATTTGGCAGAGATTTTCAAGATGTGGACAGTTGCTCTTAGTACCTCAAAAAAGCGGAGTTCACTTTTTGTATGGTATCAAGAGATTGAGCTGCCTTCTAGCTATGTTTCCTTTAATTTTATTATTTATATCAGGGAGATTTGTAAATAAGATTTAAATTTTAAAAAATATTGATGTTTTTTGGGAACTTTAGGACTTAATGCGATATGTCATGAAAATGTCTGTATAAAACACTCAGCGAAGGCCTTCAAATGCTTCCCCACCCTATGATTCCTTCTGATTATTCAATTCAACCTAGGATCAATTCACTAGGGAAAAGCCTCTACTATTGCTTCTTTCAGTCTCTGAACATTGGCCTCCAACTGATCCATTATCCTGATTAATTTTAGGGGTGCCTGAGAAAAAAATCTGATCATCTGTTTCCTCTGTGAGGCTTTCTTCAGGGAGTCATTGGACTTTCCTGTTAATCTTGGATGGGAAGAATACCCTTTAGGAGTTAATCAAGGTTCCTGTGACTGGAGGTATGAATGTGATATTTTTAACTTATCTCTAAATTTGGTAGGCTCTTCTGAAAGTGAAGATTAAAATGTTTTATAATTTAAAATATCTGCTGTTGTCCACAGGACATGAATTCTTTTCATGGAAGATCCAGGATATATCGGCAAAGAACATAGCACATTAATTCAGGCTGGAAGCTGGCAGAGCCTGATTGTAGAGGCTTGGAAAGTAGTAGGAGTCGTAAGGGGCAGCACAGTGAATCCTATCACAGTGCCCCAATGGTTCCACTACTTCACATTCTGTCTTTCTATAATTACACAAGAAACCTGTATACTGTGGTCTTAGAGAACAGACTTGTGTGGTCTCCATTAATTTTGTAGGGAAATGGAAATTAAAATAGGTCTCTAACTGAAGGATTTTTCTTGTGAAGGTAAAGAAATTTTGGCATCCAAGGACTTTGTTGAGGAGACTGGGTGGGCTATTAAGAGGAATTTATATTAAATGTAAGCTTTAATTTTTGTACTTATCTAATTCTGTTAAAGGATGTCCTAAGGCTGTAATACATCTTTGCGTCCTCTATTTAATTTGATCATTCCATATTTACCGATAAGACAATTGTTTAGAATTGGACTTCTCTGAAATTTTCTTTCAAATATGGAAGCTTTTCCAATTCAAAGTAGGCACTATCTGTTCATTGATGGATAGTAACTTAGATTAACTTCAAAAGCAAATCAAACCAATAGGTCTTATTTGACGTAACTGTGGTTGCAAGAGACATGTTAAAACAGGGTGCAAATGATGCAACCCTCAAAACATCCAGATGAGTACACTTCCAAAGTTAGCTAAGAAAGCAAAGAACTTGTCACAGATACTAAAAATGGTACAGTGAAATTGGTCTCTTAAATTTCCCCTGAGAATATCAGATTCCTCCAGCCACAGACTTTCTAATACTTGACTCAAGTGGGCACTAATGAAACAGAACCTTTCAGCACTAAGAGGAGCAACAAAGGTGGAGACAATAACAAAGGTACCATACAGACCAGGACCCTTTATGACAAACTCTCCTGAGAGCTGGATTGATGGTGAAAGGGTTTGTTGCTTCTTGGATCCATGGACCTTTGTTACAGGCTCCTTCCAGCTGACAAACCAGAAAGAATATTCCCACAAGTGACAACCAGGCTCTCAAAACATAGCACACAGTGAAAGGAAAACCTCACTAGATTTTTTTATACAGTGACCCACACAAAGTTTATCTTAACAGATGCTGGTCTTGGTGAAAACTGTGAACTCAGCAGTTTGTGAGGCCAATGCAAATAGGCTTACAGATTCCTATGCCTGTACTCTACAGTTTCCCTCCTGTGACAAAAGACACAAAAGACAAAGTCAAAGGAAAGCAATGACTTTTGGGAAGGAAAAGGATGAATAGAGTAATAGTAAAAAATCTTTATCAGAGTCACTATACCCAATAAACTTGTTCACACAAATATATTTTCCTGTTAATGAAGGCAAAAGAGTGTAGCCACTCCTGTTTCCACTGTATCATGCAGACATAGAGGCAGGAGGCTGAGAACAATTCTTACCTCCATTCAGCTTTTGTCAGTGATTCCAGGATCTCACACTGCAGCCGTCCCCAGGTGAGTAGTGTCCACTCCTTAGAGGTCCTTTTGTAGGTCACCAAAGTCTAGAAGTGAGAAAAAATGATAATGCTATTTTCTCCCTTTTAGGTTATTGCTTTGTCTCATAATTAAATTGGTGTAAGATAGATTAACAAGAGAAAAACAAATATAATCCTATATATACAGGAGTTCCACAAAGGCCAAAAGATTCAAAGGTAGTCAACAATCAAAGATTTATACTATACTGGAAAAGGAGAAAACTGTAGGGGTCTAGGCATGAATGGGGAGGAAGGTATTCAGAGGAAGAGAGGTCAAATGTTTGGTAAACAGATGTTTGCCCTGCCATGCAGGTAAGTCTTTCTGGTATGAAGTTTTCTCTGGTA
This sequence comes from Scalopus aquaticus, assembly GCA_004024925.1. NCBI lineage: Eukaryota > Metazoa > Chordata > Mammalia > Eulipotyphla > Talpidae > Scalopus > Scalopus aquaticus. Next base: position 5,485 of record PVIJ01011125.1, read on the forward strand.
ATAGCATTCCTCCTAGTCAGGCTTATCATCTAAGTATGTTTAAGCTGTTAAGGGAAGGTAGATACTTTACCTGAGTCTTCTGAGTCTCAACTGACTTCAATTTAAATTATTCCATTTGGAGAAGCAATGCTTCTGGGGGTATATACTCTGCTTCCCCTCAAGGGACATGGCATTTGGTTCATAACATCCCACATACTGAAATAAGCAGCAGGGTTGGCACCTCATTCTTCCCAATACCATTACCCTGGGTGTTAGGAAGCAAGGTGGTAATTTGGAGGGCATAAACACTTAGTACACAACACTTAGATCTTAGAAAGTCTGCTTAGCACCATAATGCTGCTTAGTGTTAACACTTCACATGATGACAACGACAAGATATTCACTTTGCCTGCAAGAATCAATCGTGTACCTACTGTGTTCCAGAAGACCTCAGATGGTCTTCAGTGAGGAGGGCAGGACTTGGTCATTGGAAATGTGTGAAGAACACAAAATGATCAATATTTTGGAAAGTTCTCACTGTGGAAATCCTTGCAAGTGAGAAAAATACATGTACCCAATAAGAGCGTAGTGTTCTGGGCATCTTGGTAATTTGGACAGAGGAAGAAATCTTTTTTGTTTTTTTAATGGAAGGGCTTTAAAAGGAAATGGGCTTTACTAGGTTTATAAATGTTTGAAAGTCTCCATATATACTCACTGTAGAGGAGCTTCCTGGACTAGGGCAATACAAAGGGAGATCCTGAACAGGGGATTGGGGTGGTTCTGCAGCTCGGGACCTGGGGAGCAAGGGAACCTCTCCTTTGGTGAAAACTTATGATGTCTATGAGAAGAGGCCTGTTGCTTTTCTGTGCCTTAGTGCTCTTTCTGCTTCCCAGACCACTGTGGTCTAGGAACTCTAGTCTGCTGGAGGCAGTATCCTATGTCCTTGCAGGGCAGGATCTTCCTGAAGAAGCTTGCTGTGCTGGGAGAGGGAGAGAGGTAATCCCAAGTGGGCCTGATTCTCTTGGGGAAGAACTCTGGAGCCTACTTGGGGCCTGCTTTGCCAGGCCATAGGACATGGCTGGCCTGATCTGGCTTGTGTCATCTGGCCTGATCCTTCACAAACCATCATCTCAGCATCAGAAGAATGGCAGCCTGCCAGTAGCTGCCTTGAAGCTGCAGGGAGCATCTGTTCAGTTCCTTAGAGAAGAGTGTCAAAATACATTTGTAAATGTATTTTATGACATCAGAGACTTGGCTTCAGAACCAGATTTCACCAATCTATCTGTATTTCATAGTCCACAAGGTCCCACTTTTTTTATTTACCAATTAGAGGACACATAATAGTTTTTTTAATTTCTAATTTAATCAAAAAGAAAAACTTTTAATACAATGCTTGTTTCAAAGAGAACACTGGTAATTTTTAGGTATTTTAACATGTAAAGCAGTAGTTAAGAATCTAGACTCGGGACCAGACTCAGGTCCATAGTCTGGGTCTGCCCTGGACTACCTATGTGGTTGTGAGATGTCACTTAGACCCTCTGTTTCTATGTTTCAGTTTCCTTCATTCTTAAAATGGAGATGATAATCACAAACCATCATCCAAAGGTCACCGTGGGAATTATCAGTGTTAATACTTCAGAGGCCCTGAGAGTAGCATCTGACATGTGTTGAACAGCGTGTAAATATTTGTTAAATGTGTTGTCATTTGAACTATAATTCATCTGGAAGGGATGCCCCTACTCTCTGAATCTTATAGATGCCAGCAGTTAGGCAAAGGAGAGAGAGTGTGAGCTCAGAACTCCCATGTTAACCCCATAGGTCAGTCACGATAAGAGCTTTCTCTGCTTGAGGGAGCTACTGGAAGAAGTCTGTGTGCAGTGAGACGGTGAAAGTCCATGCATGTAACTGCACTCGCACATGTGAAGACAATCCTCAAGGAAGTCCTGCTCCTGGGAGTGAGCAAACAACTTTGTTACAGGTACACCTTAGAGATAGTCCAGTGGTTCCAGATCACAGCAGGAAAGCAAAATTGCAATAATGTGAGTCACATAAATTTTTTCGTTTCCCAGTATGTACAGAAATTATGATGACACTATACTATATTCTATTAAGGGTGCAAAGGAATTGTGTCTAAAAAAAGTGCATGCCTGAATTAAATGTGACAGTCATGATGTGAGCACGGGCTGGTGGAAAAATGCTCAATGCAGGCTTGCCACAAACTTGCAGTTTGTAAAAAGAAACCCTTAATAAAGAAAAGCACAGTAAAATGAGGTTTGTATGTAGATATTTTTCTTTAAAAGCTGAAAACATGCTAGAATGTTTGCAGATAGTCATACTTATTCATGATGGGGTGTATCTAAATCATTATAAGAGTCTGAAAAAGAATTGGCCAGTACACAACATAAAATCCTACTTTGGGAAATGATCTGAAGTAGGAGAAAATCTTTGTACACAACAATTTTCAACATCAAGTCAGTGGAAATTCTAGTTAAATAACCTTGGAAACTTTAGTAATAACTTATGGTGTGCTAAGAGAAATATGGATAGTGATTTAATTTTAATGAGAATCATCTGATAAAGTAAAAGTGGATGAAATACTGTAGGATAAAATAAACAAAATCCAAAAGTATTTTGAAGATATGCAAAGGGTCTACAAAATATTCACAGGCTAGAAGGAAAAAAGGCCTTAGGAGTGTCATAACTTCATAGTTGATATTTGCTTTTGTCCTTCCTCTCTTCCCTTTTGATAAATTCCATAATGATTTGCAATTTTACTTTTTAAATATATGTCTATCAGACAAATGACAAATACCATATGATCTTACTTATATGTGAAATTCAAAAATAGGCACAACAAATTCAGAGAAAAAGAAACCAAATTAGAGGCTGCTGGAGGAAAACTTAATGAAGGGCATCAAAGTGTAAAGTCTTCTAATTATAAATGAATACTGATTATATAACATACAGCATGGTGACTATAGTGAACAATACTATAATAAATATTAGAAAGTTGCTAAAAGCAGACCTTAAAAGTTCTCATCACAAGAAAAAAAATGTGTAATTACAGGGACAGATGTTAACTAAATTTATTGTGTGATATTTTCTATATATACAAATACTAAATCATCATGTTTTGTACCTGACAGTACTATAATGTTGTATGTCAATTATTACTAAATTAAAAACTATGAAATCATAATCTTCTGACCAATACTTAATGAAAATATGAATTAAGCAAAATGTGCATTTAAAAACATTTAAAATCATTTTTAATTGAGTGCTTAAGGGAAATTTTCTCAAAAACACTTAAGGATAAATATTTGACTATATTTAATGAAATTAGAGGAGATGATTTTCAACAAGATAAGCACAAAATAATGTAAAACATATTTTAAAATTAAAATCAGTTTTAATGAAGTGAATAGAATATCAAAGAATAAAATACAAGTACTTTAGTATAAAAATATCAGAAATATTAATTTTTAAAAAGGGAATACTATTTATTAAAAATATATGCTTCTGAAATATTCTCTACAAAAGAAGTAGAAAACGAGAACATGAACTATAAGAAAGTTTACTGAATTGTATTAAAGTAGACTTTAAAAAGGATAGAATATTGTAATTAATTGGAATACACTGTCAATATTTTCCTCCAATTTATAGTTTCAATATATTTCCATTAAAACCTCAAAAGGAACTTAAAAAGAACAAGAGTGTCCCATATTAAAAATTAAGTAGACAGGTAAATGTCCCTGAATAGTAAAGTCACTTTGAATAAGAACGGATGTTGGAGAAAATATTTTTTAATACATAACAATAATTATCTTCAATCAAGTCATGAACAGAGTATATTTGGATAGAAAAACTGAAATGGAGCAACTCGAAAACTCTGGTATGTTAAAATTAAATTAAAAAAACGTGTGCAGAGGTTCTATTGAACTCTTTTAATAAAGGGTGGACTTAATTATAAGTGGTATTAGGACAAATTGTTATCTACATGAAAATTAAATTTAATATTAATTTCAAAATATTTCTCAAACCTCAATATAGCTTGTATTCTTTTATAGATGTTAATAATCATTATACATTTATAAAGTAAATTCTAGTACATTAATAATAAAATGTAAGTATCAATAATTGCATTATTTCTTTTATATCTGAATATCAAAACTAATTAGAGAGAAGTAAGTTATCAAAAGTAGCATGTTTTAGAGTATAAATAGGAGATGGAAAATAATCCCAACTGTATATTCATTAAAATATAAAGTTCTGCTATATTAGTCTTGATATAAATGATCTGAAAGGTCAAGATGCTAAGAAATGCTCTCATTATAGAAAGAGTCTTCAAAGTGAACTAATCAAGGCTTCTCAAATTATGACAGGGATTGAAACCTTGACACAAATATGTTTTGACAGTAGTCAAGGGATTCAGAATAAGAGTCTGTAATTTAATCAACCTATTCCAAAAAAGGAGTCACAACCAGAATAGTTTCATACAAGAAGACACAAGCAAGGTGGCCAATAAAATGAAGGTAGATGAAAACAATGAGCTCATTTCAAGATATCCAAAGATTATGGGAAAGGAAATAATCCGAATTTAGTGATAAATTAGGAGAAATGCAGGAAGATCCATATGTGCTGTAGTAGATTTTCAAATCGTATAATCCTGTCCTCCACTGTAAAAACTGAGCCACAGAAAGATATAGGATTTTACTAGCCCGTATTTGTATTGCTTACCAAAGACCAGCACTACTACCTTCAGACATATTCCAAGCAAACTGTAAAACACAATTTCTGAGAACATGCTACCACTATATATTCTGTCTATAACCATCTTTGCACATGAAAATGACAAATTTGTTTAGATCAAATTAAATACTGAATTAGATATTTGAGAAAACTGTTTAACAAATATAAAAAAGTCAAGTATTACAAGCTGAAGTAAGATAAAAATTATTTGGCAAGGAACAGTACGAGGATATTTTATACTTCCTTCCAGTGACAATTAAAATTATAGTAAAAATAAATAAAACTTCTATTATAACCTTAAAGATAAAACACTGGACTGTACCAGACTTTAATGGTGACTCTGAAACCTGGTGTTATTTTGTTACCAAATTCTCAGCAAGAGCTCTCTGATCACAGTGGAATGAAGAATAAAACTCAGATCTGCCCAAATAGGAGAACTTCTCCCTATGTATGTACAGATTTCTGCACTGTCCCTGAAAGGATCTAATAACCTAGTATTGTGTCTAGAAAGGAAAAGAGTAGTTGTAGCAATATGCTATGATGTAAACATTTTTTTATGCTTTTATCTTATTCCTTTTTAATTCCCATCGTGATTTGTTTCATTCAAATTAAATAAAGTAAATGTGCTAATGATATTAGTAGCAAATGCAAATACGATTTTAGTCAGCAATTTTACTTCTAAGATTTTGTCCTATATACTTACACATATTTCAATGATACAATAAAATGTTTTTTGTTTTTTGGTTTTTTTTTTTAGTTTTCATTGTAATACTGTACTGGAAATGATTCAAACAGTGATTATCAGGAGATTAGGAGAGATAAAACTTTCTACAATCACATAAAATTATGAAGAAACCAGTTAGGTAGCTACATAGAATGTTTTCTATTATTCATTGTTAAGCTGGAAAAAGAAAGCATGTATAACATGCTACAGCTTGCATAGAGAAAAATGTTTTATGTGTTAGCTTAGACATGCAGAAAAAGCTTATGAATAATAGAGGGTAACTGGAAAGTTTCATCTGGAAAGGAGTAGTTTTGGTAAGGAGAATAAATGCTCAGGATTTTCACTATATTTTTTCTTGTCTTACATTTAGAACTTTTGCTTTCTAAGAGGTCAACTAGATTGAGAAATAATTGGGAACTTAAATGAAGATGAGGGTCTAAAGATGAATAGACTGTATGGGGAAATTTCAAGATAAATATTCAAAGAGAAAGTGTTTTCTAAGATGGTCTTGGAGGGATGTTGTTCTGAAAGATTGTTTATCTGGGGGCCTCCCTGGTGGCTCAGAGGTTAAAATCACAGCACTATCAAACTATCAGCAGCCACTGCAGCAAGAGTTCCATCCCAGGCCAGGAAGCTAACTTACATGGCACAGCAGACCTCTCCTGTCTTGCCTGCTGCTCCTCTCAGCAGTGTCTTTCAGTATATCCACCTATTCTGCTCCCCATTTTATCTCTGTTGAATCCCTTCACTGCCCTCCCTGTACCTCTGGCCTGAACCCCAGCTCTTCTATGTAAACCAAATTTTTAAAAAATAAATAAATAAATCTTTTTAAAAAATGATTTATCTGAATGAACAAGAGAAACTGGTTGGGATGAAAACTTTCAGGCAGAAAAAAAAATAAAGAATTTAAGGAAATAACCTAAGTGCATGGCGATAGACACCTATGCACCATATTAACAATGAATATCCCAGAATGATTGGTACATCAGAAATCCATAAGGAAGTACTCAGAGTAAGGCTTAAAGTTTGTGTTGCAAAGATGGTACTGAGTGCTTGGAATGCTTATAGAAAGAAAGCACATAAATGCAAGCTCTTGGGAACTAAAAGTCACCCTAATGATAATTTCAGAAATTGCATAGCTTGTCATGGTCATTTAATTTGGTGTTTTCAAATGCAGTTTATCTTACAAAAGGTTAAGCTGGAACATTAATGATGTCCTACTTGTTAATTTACTCCTATTATACCTATTCTATTTTTTTTTGTTTCTAAATCATAGTATTTTGCTTAGATTTGACTTCCTGTATGGATTATCACGTGTGTGTGCATGCTTGTGTGTGTGTGCATGTCAAAAATTAGGACACATTGACTTGAACAGATCTTTGAAAATCGGTGTTGTGGTGACTGCACCAAGCATGTCCTTGGGTTCTAATATCTTGATGCCACTTCTTCATGCATAATTTATCCTGGCTGCAGACTATGAAAAACTTCATATGACATAAACAATATTTTTAACTGTAAAAGTCTTTGGAAACAATTAGGGATTGAGCTGAGATCTCCAGTGTTAAAATAATGCGAAAGCCATAAAAAAGTGATATCTGCAAATAAAAAAGCATTACACAGAGTAAATGCATATAAGTAGTATGCAAAATAAGCAATTGTATAGTCACTTCCAGGTTGCTTTTTAAGACAATCTCTGATCACAATGTAATGCATTTATTATCAGCTATTCTGCAAGGTTTTGGGCCATCAGAATAAATAAGTAGTTCCTGTCTTTAAGGAGGGCAGTGTGGTGGATAATATTTATAGGCAAATAATTTTGAGAGTAGTATAGTAAAGATATACACAAGTTCAATGGAATCAAGTACTTATGTTAAAAACTACAAGAGTTGTGTTCTCCTTTAAGATGTGTAAGTCAGGGAATATGCACAAGTAATGATGGAAGTAAAAATCGATAGATGAGTTGAGGACATTTTAGTCCATCTCCCCTGTATCATTTTGCCATTTTATACAGACATAGTCCAAAATGTGTCCCTAAGTTTACCACTTCAAAATGCAGCATCACCACACTTGTACTGAGAGTAAATCAATACTCTTGTTTGTTAATGAAAGAGAAAAAACAGAAAATTCAACTAAAGTGAGAGGTACATGAGTAAGGAGAGAAAGAGTAAATAGAAAAATAGCCTAAAGAGAAAATCAGCAAAGTGATTTGAAATGGTGACCATAGAGACCTGGGGGAACAAAGCTGAGAACACTTCCCAGGGAGGATGTTTGAGCTCCCTGGCTGTGTGGTGACCTAGAATCAGTCTCATGTTTTGCTGGGTTTTTTTGTTTGTTTGTTTGTTTGCTTTTTCAGATTTAGCTTATTCTATCACAAAGCATAGAATCTAAATGCTGGCAAAATCCTACAATAGGAGGAGGACCATTCTCATATAAAAGGATTCATTGTGCACTCAATTATCACCAATTCAGATGATTCATATCTTATAAAAGGGTGAAGTTAACGTAATAAGTAAATATTTGCAAAAATTATTCCTTAAAGCAAAGTTTTAGTCATTTGAATTTCCCATGTAAATTCATTTTGAACAGTGGAATATCATACCCAGATTTGTAAATCACTCAAACAATAAGTTTTGGTGATGATTGTCTCTATGAAAGCATTTGTGTTTCCTATTTTGTAAAAATCAATGAGAAACCCAATTTCTTTGATATAGACTAGAGAATAATTTAAAGAGAGAGAAAAAGTTCTGTGATCAAATATCACTATTCAAAATGCAGTGTCATTAATATGTAATCATGATACTATTAAAATCTACACGTTGTAGAAAAATAAAGTTGAAATTGGAGCAAACATATCCAATATAAGATTGGTGGGAAAGTTATGTTTTACCCCAGAACAAAAGGTGAATGCAGTTGTGTTCCTTCTTTCAAAATGCACCCTCATACCCATCATCCCTAATTAGCAAATAAGACCTACAGGGATATTTAAAACATTGCTCACGCACTGAACAAGGTAACTGTCTGACTAGCATTTGCTTCTATTACGGCAGATCATCTCTCATCAGTAACATGCTTATTCTCCTCGAGTCTTCATCATCATACTCAGGAGTGGAAATCTTGTCAGCATGTGGTTTTTCTGCCCTTTCCTGGCAGCTGTCAGATTTGTACTGATGTAGCCACCTGCCGCACATTATTGTTACCAAGGAAAGAAACGGCACATCTTTGACATTGCAAGATCTGACCCACTGCTTTCATCAGCATTTTTTACCGAAAGGAATCAGAGATGACAGCACATCTTCTTACTCCTTTCTGCCTTGCAGTTTGCAAGAAGCATTCAAAATCGGGTTTGGATCCTGTCAAAATCAGCTGAAACATTACCTTGAATACTCTGGTATGATTTGAAAGGTATTTGTCTGTGGGAATAATTCATTTCTGAGATTCTGATTTAAAGCACAAAATTTAATTTCCCTGAATGTAATAAGTGAATTTAAAGAAACATTTTGAAATTTTGACAAGATATAGCTGGAAGCTACGTATGTTCTTATTTTTCCAAATTGTAAATACCTCCCAAAATGGTCTATCACTTTATTTAATTGACTCCCCTGCACATGAAATCAGCAAAGAGACAGCTGCTAAATGCAAGCATTTGTCATTGGATTGGAGTCCTGTGCCTACAGAACGTGGCACATATCATGTTGCCCTGCACAGAGAATGAAGAGGGTATCAAACAACTTTGACTTCAAGAGTTGACCCTTCATTTTTATCACTCTGCCAAAAAAGCAGTGATCTGAAATGGCAAGAAGATTCCTGAATGCTTTGAAGACAAGAATTAAACAATCAGACTTTCTTCCCTCTGACTGTAAGTTGACAAAAGCAAACCACAGCAGCCTAAATTTGGGGGACTCTATATCTCATTATCAAGACCCTTTTAATTTGCAAAGAGTTTCTTATAGCAAACAAATACCTCTTACCCTCCACTTCAGAGGCTGTGAGAACAGATGAAAGCAAAGTGTAATGGTTTTGATCCCATTAGGACACCAACATTAATGGGGGAGCAATTATAAAAGTAATTGACTATACTTTACTGGCACCGGGAGGGGGTCATTCTGCAGAGCCATCCTGCTTCAGGGTTGGTGCTGTTACTCATCTTCTGCTGTGTGCCCATGTGTTAGGTCTGCAGTCCTTGAAGGCAGTTAGCATTTCTCTGAGATTCAAAGTGCAACTTAACACTTTGTGGTCCGCTCACGTAGTAGTACCTGTTTTTGTCAACAGTATCAGGTGGCCGCTCACGTATTAATACGTGTTCATCTAATCAGTTTTTCAGGCCATGGTGGATTTATTTGGAACTATTAGGAGCTATTTATTTGATCGTACTCAGTCTAGAAGCTTTACACATTGTTTTGGTGAAAGTGTAAGGTGTTTTATGAGAGATATTACAGCTTTTTTAATATCCAGTAGTTCAGGAGTTGTGTGTGTTTTATTGAATGCTTATACCATTCATGCGGTGGCACAGAAAATGGCCAGCCCCAAGGGCTGGTAAATTTAAAGGGCACCAGCACACAAAGTGATAAGAAATGTCTTAGAGGGTCAGTTACTGCTGCCTACAATTTACTGTTCAGACCCTTGCGCAGGCAGAGAAACCAAGTGTGTGCCTTCCACCTTGACGTTTTTATATTACTCCATATCTGAGAATCTACATAATACAAGGCATTTTTCTCTCTGGTGATGTGTAACTTAATGATCCCATTGTGTCCATTTTATTGTATGATGGAGATTTATAGGACATGGTCTAAGGTTTGTTTGTACAAAGGTTTGCCCTGACTGCTATGAATTTATATTGCTCATATTTTTAGATAAAATTTTATACCGCAATAGTTTTAAAGTTTACAGAAAGATTTGACTATGGAGAGTTCCTATGGCTTTCAAATCTAGATTGTGTTGTTGGAAACATATTACTGTGGACCTTAGTTTGAAACAAACAGGCTCCATTTTGTCCCCCAGCTGCCCTGTTGAGACTTCTAGGGAAAAAGTAAACAGATGACTCAGTCCCTGTTGGTAGCTAAAAAGGACACCCATTTACTGATTTCTCCTTACCAATGACTGTGAAAGAGTGACACCCTGTGCTCTCCTTATTGATGTTTTGTGAGTTGATATTGTGAATATATATTTACATGTATTTTTCTGTGAGATTTCAACGAGGTGAGGTTTTTCTTTGTTTGTTTGGTTTATTGTGAGAGACATGTTTTGATTATAGGGGAGCTGGAAAGCTTCAGGGTCTAAACACTTTTCTTGGCATTTCTCCGACACTGAATGGATCTCGAAGAAAAATATGTATAATACTTTCATCCAGATTCTTAAGCCCCATGAAATGACGACCCTCCCACAGGACAGGCAGGGTCCTTCCCCAGTCTTTAAGAGTCCCAGGGCCTCCAGGGCACCTGACCTCCTGGCACATTCAGTACAACTTTCCTTGGAGGTCTGAATCTATACTTAATCCCTGTTTTCATTAGCCTAATCTTTTAATATCATGTTTCCAATAATTTCAATTCCTCTTGAATTTTCTTTTCTCTTGATGTTAAATGTATTTTAAAATATATTCTGACCAGTTATCTAAATTTTCCAAGCCAGTATATGTTTGATTTTTTTTTTTTTTCCTACTGTGGTTTGTTTCCTGGAGTGAAAGCCTTAGGAAGCCCTTGACGAACCTTCATCCTACAACAGAGAATAGGAGTAGACTTGTGCATTGTTCTCTAGGGCAGCAGGGGCCCAGATTAAAGTTTTCTGAACTAAAAACATCAGTAAGTGTTTGACTCCAAAGCCCAGATGTCAACATTTTGTTTATAAGCTGCTGAGAAAACATGCTACAGAGCTGAAGGTAATGTTTGTGACCCCAGTCTTAGTTCCTAAAGTCAAGTCTAACTTTCACTCCCCACTTAATTTAATTGTTTGCTCATATGTGCTTTTGGGGGCCAGATCACAGAGGCACTGAGGGCTGCCACTTCTCTCACAAGGTAGCTCAGCTTCAAGGGGAACAAAATAACTTCTAGTTTTGGCTCCTTATTAAAGTATTACCCTTGAACAAAGTCTCACAGTTTTCACTTTATAGGCCATTCACCTCCTTTGTTAGGCTTATTCCTAGACTTTTATTTTTTTTTATGTGATTTTAAATGGAATTATTTTCTTAGTTTTCTTCTCTTCTAGCTCATTGTTTACATGCAGGAAGCCTACTGATTTTATAGCCTGCGACTTTGCTGAACTGATTTGTTGTTTCAATTATTTTTTCACTGGAGTCTTAAAGGTTATCTATGTATATTATCATGACATTTACAAATAATGATAGCTTCACTGCTTTTTTCCCCCAATTTTGATTCTTTTTATAGATTTCTCTCACCTAATTGCTTGAGCAAGGATTTCAAATAGTACAAATAGTAGTGGTGAGAGTGGATATCCCTGGTTTATACAAGATCTTAGTGGAAAAGCTTTCAGAAGAAAACACAGTCAGAACACTTTACAATATAAGTTTTAGTGGTATCTTTGTGAATTCATCTCTAACAGCAAAGAAAACATAAGAGAATATCAACAATTTGGACTACATTGAATGAAAAACTTCTTCACAGTACAAGAAATCACAATTAAAATGAAAAGACACCCTGTTCAATGTGAGAAAATATTTTCATTCCATACATCTGACAAGGGGCTGATATCAAAGATCTATAAAAATCTCATACAATTCAACAAAAGAAAACAACCCCCCAAATTGGCGGATTTTTCTTATCCAAAGAAGATACACAGATGGTCAACAGGCACATGAAGAGATGGTCAACATTTTCTATCAGGGAAATGCAAATCAAAATCAGATAGGTGAGATACCACCTCACTCCTGTGAGAATAGCCCATATCAAAAGTACCAGAAACAAACAGTGGTAAGGACGTAGTGGAAAAGGAACCCTCCTGCACTTTTAATGGGAGTGAGTACTGGTTCAGTCCCTATGGAAAATAGTATGGAGGTCCTCAAAGAATTATAAATGGATCTGCCACATGACCCCAGAAATTCTGCTGTTAGGTATTTCCTGAAGAATATGAAATCACTAGTTCAAAGGAAACTTGCACTCCCATGTTCATAGCAGCAATATTTAGAACAGCTAAGATATGGAAACAACTTAAATCCCAAAAACAGAAGAGTGGGTCAAGAAGGCATAGTATTTATAGGTAATGGAATACCTCTCAGTGATCAAAAAAGACAAACATGCCATTCACAGAAACACAGATGGAGCGGGAAAGAGTTATGATAAGCAAAATATGTCAAACAGAAAAAGACAAAAACAAAATGTATATGTAAAATATAGAGAAACAAAAAAATGGTGAGATAAATATAAACTTAAAAAAATATTTGAAAGCTGATTTAGAACTGAGGAATCAAGATCATGAAGGGAAAAGGAAGGAGGAAAACAAATTGGGGAGGGAGCACAGTGGACTACGGGTACCTTGGTGACAGACTATGGGTGCCTTGGTGGAGGGTGCAATGTGGTAATAACGCATGAAGAGGAGGAGCCTCTACTTTCAACATACAAACAATGATGTAAACTAACATGGCAATACAAAAAAAAAAAAAAAACCTACCGTCAAGGATATCCCTATTCATCCCAAGTTTAATTTTATACTTGAGAGTCTTGTTATGTTATATGACATTACCAGGTACTCTATAGGAGAATTTTGAGTAGCGTATGTAAGTTGTCTGAATATGATTGATTTATTTTCAAACTTTTTTAGTGTCTGTTAATACCCAGTGATTCTTTGACAGTAAGTGATGCTAAGGAACTAACTGGACTGGTCTTGCTTCTCTATGACTTTCAACCTAAAATTTTCTATCTCTTGACCACAACTGAAAGTTTTCTATTAGACATAACATGAGTTCAGTCCTCTTCATGTAGGATAGCAGGGCTATGCAGGAGGAGCTGAGTTTGCTCAGGGAGACCCAGAATTCAAAGAGATTCCTTTGTCAAAATCTATACAAAATATCTGTCTCACAAGGAGTGGCCAATTTCAAGACACAAAAATAGTTCATAGTGGAGAAACCAGGTAGAAATTGTTTAACCAAATTAAAGTTAATGTTGATGCTGTTGAGAAAGTTTCCCTAACCTCAGTTGCCACCTGATGTCACACCAAACCTCACCATAAAGACAAGCTCAAACAGATAGACAGTATATATGGAACAGACTGGTTGTCTACAAAGCCTCAAGTGTAAGATGGAGTAATGTTGATGTTTTGTCCTAGATTGGATCCTGAACTGGAAAGGCCAGTTTTCTATTAACAGTAGTATTGGGACAACTGGTGAAATTAAATATGAACTATGCAATTCATTAATAGTATTATATCAATGTTTATGTTTTTATGTTGATAATGTTATTCATTATGATGATGACATTTCTGATTTTATTATTAGGGTAAAGAAAAAATGTCTCAAGTATTTCAGAGAAAAAGTATCTCTCTCTCTCTCTCTCTCTCTCTCTCTCTCTCTCTCTCACACACACACACACACACACACACACCCCTATACACAGACTCGCACAAATAAAAAATGCAGACACAGATCAAGTGAGAAAATATAAAAATTGGTGAATTTGGGTAAAATACATGCTCTAGATCCTTTTTTATTTTCATACTTTAGATAAACAAAAGTTAAAGAAAAATATGAAAACAAAGCCAAAAAACCCGATAACAGAACAAGTCAAAAAAAAAATGAAAAACCAGTATTATCAAGTTCTGGGCCCTGTGTACCCAAAAGGACTCCTTTTACTAATTTGCACAAAAGCTCTCAAGGCTCGAGACTGCTCTGCTGTGCTCTAAGGCTTGTGGAATTAATCCATTCATTAAATAAATGATGATGAGCTCCCATAACATGCCAGGCCTTTTTCTGAGATCTGGGCATAGAACAGTGAACAAAATTGACAATGTTCCTGCTTATATTGGCATTTACATTCCAGTGGAGGGTGACAGAAATCAATCAAATAGAGAAAAAATTACAGAGTTTCTGATAGCAGTAATTTTTAGGAAGAAAAGCACACTATACCAGGAGATAGAAAGGAGTATAATAGATGCAGAGCACTGCACAATGGATAAAAGAGGCTATGTCTGATAAATGGTGGTGAGAATGGAGAGAGTGAGCAAATCAAAACAAATAGGGCCAGAGAGGACAGGCAAAGTCCAGATAATGTGTGCATGCCTGCCATCGAGGTTTGGGGGAGGGATGCATGGGTGGGAGGAAGAGTGGCCTAGAGGGCACATAATGAGGACAAAGTCAGTCATTTTCAACCTTAACCCTGTATTTGAATCCTCTGAAAAGGAGGAGACTTTTAAAAATAGAAATTTCCAAGCAATTTCCAGAATCCTCACTAGGGAATCTGATTTTATTCAATTATGCTTATTAATGGCCATCATCTTTAAAAAGTTACCAAATTCTAGAATTTTAGTTTGTACTTGGGATGAAGAATCACAAGGTAGGATCTCTTAGATCTTGGCCAGTATCTCAAGTTTATTCCAGGTGGAATGGAGGCCTTCCCCAACTTTTGAATTGGAGAATGCCACAGTCAGACTTGATTTTAAAAATGCTTAGAGGCAGGGGAGGGAAGAACACAAGGAACTATGGTGATAGTGCTTGGGTAAATTGGTGATGGGCATTTTATGGGGACAACACCTGAAAGGAGAAAGCATGTATTGTGCAAAAAGGAAGAATGATGTGATGTGTCCACACACAAACACACACACACACATATAAAATGAACAATGTTGTAAAATATATATACATAAATAAATAAATTATTTAAAAAATAAAATAAAAATGCTTAAAGGATAGCAGACTGGTGTAGAAGAAATAATTGGACTCCAAATAGATTCTTACCCTGAGTCACTAACTAGCCATTATTTAAAACTGGTGGTGAGAAAGAAAGCCTGCAAATCTAGAGCTTTAAGTAACTACAGGGGCTTCTGTTTTCCGTTTGAGAGGGAAACATAGGCAGATGGGCTCAGTTTTTAACACATTCAATTGAAACATCCAAGTTATAAATTGAGTTCCAAATCTAATAAAGAAACCTGAGTCTGTAAGTATAGAAAATTCATCATTATACATGATTCCTTAGGGAAAAAAATGAGTGTCCATACTAACTCTTACCAATTTGGCTGATAAACTTTCCTCTATGGGTGAAAACAGTCTTATGACATAAGATGGTAATAAGTTTTTGTTTTTCTTTTTTTAGTCTAGGTTTTTTAGTGACTTGATGTGTTCAAATTTTCATTTCAAAATATGAATATGTATTGTTTTGAGTAGCTACAAAAACAAAGAAATCCCTAACGTGCATACCCAGGGATTGCTATAAGAAACTTCCAATATATCACATTCAAGATTAAGCTCTCTGGCCTCCCTGGTGGCCTAGGGGTTAAGTCTCAGCACTATCCAAATGATGGCCTGAGTTTGAACCCCAGCCAGGCAGCTAACCCACAGATGGTGTAGCAGAACTCTCCAGTCTCGCCCCCTGCTCCTCTTCAGTATTTCAGTAGATCTGTCTGTTCTGCTCCCTACCCTGTCTCTGGCCTGCACCCCAGTTCTTCTATGCAAAAACAAATAAATAAATTTAAAGAAGATTAAGACCTCATTGCAACATTGTTTCCGATGCTAAGTTTAATTATAGAAATAATTTAAAAAGTATGTTAAGAGCTATGTCCTAAGATGAATTTTCAATCTGGATTGTATTTCAGTCTTGATTTACTGCAGAGAGTAGTGGAATTTTCAGATTTTAAAAATTACTGATAAGTAGTTTGCCTATAAATGTACTTATATCTTTCAAATTCCTGAAAATATTTGGATTTTTTTTGTCAGTTCAGTTATTATGAATTTTGCTTTTATTATTAACATTTTTGCTTAAATTATCATATCTGGACACTTTCTGTCATTGTATTGGTGAGTGGAACCTGGATGGAATAGTCTGTGTTACTAGCTTAGCTACTATTGACAGAGGCTGTTGGAACAATGTGCAAATGAAACTACTTAAAACAATAGCCTGAAGTAATTTTGTACCAATAACCACTCAGAAACAGCCACACCTTCTTTCCATCCATCCTTATTAACAAGCCCAATTCAAAATCACAAGTGATAGGAAACAAACTAATCCCCACCAGCTGGTACCGGTTGAAGTCAGAGTGAATGTCACTGAAGTGGGGGATCTGAATTCCACACAAGCCACAAATGAGAGAGTTGAATGTCCAGAACTTTCCTTGATTGATTATGCTGAGACAAATGACTTCACTTTCAACATGCAACAATCCACCCTGGTTTCTGGAGTGGGAGAAGGAAAATTTATATGACAAGCAGAACAGTCAGAATAAGAGCTTTTATATTCCAGGAACCTTTTTGTATTTCTGCCTCAGTCTCTAGAGATAGAAAATGTTTAGTGTTTCATATTTGACATGGATTCCAGAGCAGGACAATTAGGAAAGGAGGAGAGGCAAGAGTTCCCATTGTCTTCCCAACTGTGAGGACCTCATTCATTGCCTGAGGGAACAATGGTATATGGAAGTGTTTGGGTGGCGTTAAAAACTCCCACAAATAAATCTATTGTTCACATTTTAAAATTTTATCAATCGAGAAAGTCTTCAAAAGGAGAGACAGGAAGGCATGGTACCAATCAGTCTTTTTTGCAACTTACAAAGTAGGTTTTTTGTTAGGGCAAAATAGACATTCCTTGAAATAAGGTGCTTTGCTCAAGAGAAAGTTGCTAAGTGGCATTATACTTCCCACTTAGTACAGACATAGTAGTAGTAACAGTAGGCATGAACCTGAGTGAAGAAACAGCAGAGGGTAAATGGATCAAATTACTAGTTACAAAATTCACATTCTTTACAAATTGAATTCTACAAAAAAGTGTTTCAAAAATAACTTTGGCAAATTCCATAGCTCATTTTGGTGGGAGGAGTACTTTTTAACCCATATTTCACTCTTTTCCAGAAATGAAGGATTGGTGACTTTAGAAACTAAGTGTCTGTGCATGTGTGTGTGTGTGTGTGCACCACAACAGCATCTTTTTTTAATTGGTGTTAAACAAGAAAAATGCTGCTGACCCAAGAGACTTTTAAACCAAGCAGTGTCCACACTAGATGATGGTGACTGCAGATACCACCTGCCGAAATGACTTTGCTTTAATCCATACATAATAAGGAAAATGAAGAGGAAACAGTATACAGGAAGCAAAAGGAAAAGAAAAAGAAAAAAGTAAAGAAAATACGAATGGATAAAACTAAGGAATTTAAAAACAGAAGGGCAGGAGAAACTAGGAATATTGTTGCACTCAGCCCTGGTTAGCTTTTGAGGCCACACTTCACTTGGAAGGCCTTCCCAGATTACTCGTGGGAAGGAGCAAACCTCGCACAGATGGCGACCATCGCTTCCACAGCACTGTGTAATTTCTTGCCTCATGCTCATGACAATCTGACTGTAGACATTTGCATTTTTGTGGTTCTTTTTTGTATTCAGATTGTTGATGGTCTTTCGCTCTAGAAGAAGATAAATTATGGAATGCTAGGTAATATGTCCTTTCCACAACAGTCTATCTGGAGTCTACAACAAAGCCTGAAACAATAATTCAATGAAAGAAGGAATGAAGAACTGTCCCAAGCCAGCCACAGATGCATCGCTACAGATGAATGGACCTCGTTTTCCATACACTAACAAACAAAAGAAAGCACTGAACTTTGTCTTTCTGATGAAGATACATCTTTCCTTTATAAATGCTACAAACCTTATGCCAATTATTTTTAGTACTGATCACTGGTCAAGGATTAAATTAAAAGTATGGATTCTCCAGGGTTCGTTATTACTTTTAGGAGAAAAGCAATTTCATCATGTTGATGACAACTTTTGTGATTGCATTTACATGCCCTTGTTAAAATCAAAAGCACATAGAGCCCAGCCTTGAAAATTCCAAAGCATGCAAATCCCATGTAATCAAAAAAGCAAAGATTCACTTAGTTTATTTTGGTAGACTAAACACGACCTGGTCATTTCTTGTTTATGCCTCTGGACATCATAAGCAAAACCTTACTATTTTCAAGGTTGCTGTGATGTAAACACTCACCAGTACCCTCCTGTGTAAGAGAATGTTAATATCAGCCAATCACTATGAGGAATAAAGTCACTGCTCCTCACTCCCTGGGCTGCTGTGCAATCATTTACTCTGGGCCTCATTTCACCTTTGGTTCCAGTGCTCCCAGTGTGCAAACTCTCTTTTGTTGTGTGCACAATAAACTTACTAATTACTATGTCAGCAATTCATTGGTTTTACTCCTGTTGTTTCTGATTTTTTGGTACCTTTAGTGTTCAGTTATTTCTTTTTGCTTAAATCTGGGAATATAATATCATTTATACTATTTCAACCATAGAAAGTGATGCACAAGCAAATCCATAATTTTTTTTACAAATACGAGTACTTAGTTATTAGATGCTATAATAAAAAGCATCTATATGTAATTTTACCAAAAATTATAAGTTTGCTAATGTGTATTATAGCTAGAAAAAATGTCATGTTTCTACATTTCATCATAAAATTTGTCTTAAATAATTATCTAAGAGGTTTAATACTAAGATCATTAAGCACATCAATACCCAATGGTGAAAAGTAATTGATGTATTAAGTTGACTTGAATGTTATGATTAAATGTCTTAAAGAAATTATTCACCTGATTTTCAATGATAATAAGGTGATGATGATGGTGATGATAACAATATAAGATAACACTTGGCATGTGTCAGGGTCTCTTCTCAACACTACACATTTTGTTTTTTGTATACCTGCGAGTATGTGAGTTTGTCTGTGTGTCCATCCGTTTCTCTGTGTGTGTCTTTTTTATGTCTATCTATGTGCATACATGTGTGACTTATATGAATGGGTAAAGTGATTTGTGACCACTCGCTAAGGTTAAATTTTTGAGTCATTGGTTTGAAGTTATCTGGTTTAATAAGAACTTCTAAAACTTCCAAGACACAGCATTATAGAATGTTCTTTTGTATTTTCCTCTATTTAGAATTCTCATTAATGTTCTTGGAATTTACTTTTGAAAACTGTCTTTGGCAAGAATGTACCAATCTTGCCTAAATGGATCTTCATAATCTTTCCTGAATAAGCCATCCTTTTCCCTACAGATGAGAAATACCACTTTATCAGTACTCATTTCCAATTTATGACTATTTTGTATAATTTTAAAATGTACCATTTATTCTCATTGTATCATCATTTTCCTCCTGAAATAAGTCAGAAACATAAAAAGAAAAAGAAAAATGGGGGGGGGGGAAGAAAAAAGAAGAAGAGAAAAGGGAGCAGGAGAAACTATATTCCTTTGAATTAATTCCTAAGCAGAATTTTTGCTAGGTGAAATAGATTTTCAAATGAATTTCCATTCTATTTGAGATCAGCAATTGAATTAAAGTCTTTTTTTCTTCTCCTATAGAAGATTAGATGTATGGCATATGACCATAATCGACTAAATTGTAAATTTATCTCCAAATATCTGAGTTCAAATCTGGTCTTCCCCACTTGTAGAAATTTAGTGAATATCAGTTAAAGTATCTTGTATAAATGTGTGTGTGTATTTATGTTTGTGTGTGTACATGTGTGTGTGCAAGAACAAAAAATATCCAAATGTGAGTCAGTAATAATGCATTGTTCAGCTTTAAAGGTGATCAAAAATTTCACTCCTTTCTATTTAACAAGTAGCTAAGGACTAATATATATATATAATACATAATATATATATATACACCTTTTTTTCAATTTGGCGAAGGTAATAATGAATTCAACATATCAAATATGAATTCTCTGTGTGAGTTGATCAGGTACTACAATTGCTCCATTTGGGGAGATTGGGCAACATAGAATAAGATTAAACCAAACCTGGCAAAAAGGAGAAGATTCTACTTTACATTCACTTTCCTGATGCAATTGAGCAGGTAGTTAAGAGCTTCAGGATTTGTGAGGGGATTAGCCACCAAGAGTTATCATCACTCTGTAATGAACAATGAATGTTAAAAATAGAAACCTTAATTCAAAATATGGGTTCAAACTTACATGTAAATGCATTCTATAATATAAAATAATCCTATCATATATCTGACATATATTACTCTATCTAAATTATTTATATTTTGCTCACAAACAGTCCATATTCATAAATATCATGTTTGGAGTGATTTATTTTTGTCTTTATACACAGTCTGTTCTCCAAGCTCCCAGCCTTTTAATTAATCTGGATTTGGGGTATAAATTCTTTGTGCCTTGATTAATACCAAACAGGCCTTATTTAATTAAAGAGACAGACTGGTGAGAGACATTTTAATCAAAAATTTCATAAGCATATACAGTACATCTGTATTTAATACTTACAAAGGAAAAAAAAACCTGATTTATTGTATTTACTTTTTAAATGTTTTGAATGAGGCAATAGTTCTAGTCCTGCGATAAATGTCTCGATGAACCTTCTTCATGTGAGGCCTGCACCAAGGAATTCAGATAAAGCAGTAGGATCTGGGGCAACCCCTATGCCAATCATATGCACCCCTCAACTGAAGACATGAACACATCAGAGACACTTTCATGTTTCCTTTGTCAGTACCTTGTGTATCAAGATTCCAAAAGGTATTAATCTTCAAAAACCTTATGTGGGTGAGTGGAACTTAAGTTAAAATTTAGAGATTCAGTAAAATTCTGATTTATGCTGTTGAAAATGAGCACCTTTTAAAATCACTATTTTATTCACAGATATTTTGATAGAAAGGCATTTCTATGATTGCATTTAAATTCAAAGATTTTCTTTAGGATTTGCCATACTCTGTATATCCATTCCCTCACTGATGGAAATTTAGACTGTCTGACTTTTCATTCAAAAAACACGGGGTAAGGGCCTCCCTGGTGGCGCAGTGGTTAAGCGCAGCACTGTGGAGCTGTCGGCAGTGGCGACACGAGTTTGACGCCCAGCCAGGGAGATTCCCACATGGCATGGCAGACCCCTCCTGCCTTGCCCACTGCTCCCCTCAGTAGTGTATTTCCATCGATCTGCCTGTTCTGCTCCCTACTCTGTCTCTGGTGAACCCTCTCGCAACCCCACACCTCTGACCTGTACCCCAGTTTGTATGCATAAATAAATAAATCTTAAAAAAAAAACATGGCGTGAATATTCATATATATATATATATATATATATATATATATATCTTAGACAGGAATTTTTATTTATGTAGCTGGTGATTGCTTTAATATAAAGTCCTATAAGAAAAAGTCCAAAGGAGAAATCATTTTATAGCTTCTTACTTCATTTTGAAAGTACTTCTGAAAAGTAGTTTATTCCCTCTGCTGCTGAGTCTCCCTATGTCCTTTTCATGCTCATGGACTTCATGTGTTGTATTCTGTTTCTATTCAATGCCAATTTTAACAAGTGAATTAGGAACACATCTACTATAAATACACTAGGGACATTTTAAAAGTCCATAGTATGATTTCAACATTTCATTCATCAAGATCCCTTGTAAATCCACAGAATTAGTGGGAACTGCTCTCTTGGTTTACCAAGGGTGGCTCCTGGACAAGCATCATTATTAGTACATGCTAGAAAGACAGATCCCTGATGCACCCCAGTCCTGCTAGAATCAGAAACTCCAGACAAAATGAGTATTCTGTGGTAAATGATTCTAATTCCTGCCAGTCTAAACACATTTAAGAGAAGAAAACAAATCTAAATCCAACTTGGCGCTGCTTGAAATGAATCTCCACCAGCATTAAAAATAGCAGGCCTGTATTTGAGAACTAGGAGACAAAGAAAATTGTGCTTTCACTAGGACAGGGCTGTTTCTGAGCAGGCAGGAGGGAGTGTGAAAGCATTAGGCATATCGGTCCCCTCATCAGCTCCATTTCCTGGAGATGTCCTATCGCCCTATTAGGTTTTGTTGTGCAAGAATAGATGTAGCACTTACAACTCACCCGTGCGCCCACTCTACTATCGACAAGGACCTGGTCATTCTGGAACTAACACTCAAAAACAAAATGTTCTGCGTGTTACATGCACAGTCCATCAGATTGACCTGCAAACTGTTGGCAAAGTAACATTTAATCTCTGAAAATATCAATATCTATTGCCGGTGGGAGGCAAGAAATAGTCATAAAAAGTACAGGTTGTAAGTGATCAGGAGAGCCTTCCTGCTAACAGCTCAGAAGTTACGTTCTTTATAGCTAAAAGCAGTGAGTTCAATAATAGCAATAAGCTGTTTACAGCAATTTTGTGGAAGAAATCTACCACCTTTTTTGTTTTTTGACAGCCTACGCTATAGGATACTTAGACATGAGAATGACAGCAGTTTGTCGGAGTGGCTGCGTTTCTCCATGCGGTTTCCAAGCCAATGGAAACAAACACTTAACACAATAGTAATAGAGCTGAAGAAAATTAAGTAACCAAAATATCCTAGCTTTTTAAAAATGAATGAACTTAAAGTAACTATAGTGGCAATGGAGAAAACAAAGAAGAATTTACATGGAGTTTAAGAAATGACGATGCCAATTTATAAATGTATGACCACTGAAAACTGTAAGGGCATGTAATCTTATGTAAAACAGAGGTAAAAACTTTGTAAAGTACCAAAGCAATATGATTTTGCAACTCAAAGACCTATGATTGAAACTATGCTGTTAAACTGTCTTGTAAGCAATTCGTACAGGCATGTATTTTAATTTATTTAACCATAAACAGTTCTTATAACATAGGTTCAATCTTTCTGTCCTAATACTGTTTTAATAAATGCCTACAGATGCTTTAGGTAAATGTACCCAATCAGATGTTCACTTTAGTTATGACTCAGCTACCTGTCTTGGGTGACTATAAAACCAGCTTCGCAGGAAGTGGACCCAGAGCAAACATATTGTAGACACTTATAGACCCCTCCCCCACAACCCTTGCTTAGAGTACACCATACAGAGACATCTAGAACAAAACCTTGGGAACTTTTAGAGTAGTTTAGTTTACATGTTTCTAAAATTCACACTACCTCTCATTAGTTATATGATCAAAAGCATGGTGTGGGGAAAAGTGGTGTTCTTCAATGGGATGGTCTGTAAGTCTTTTCTGATGGTTTTGCAGTGAGTGTAGTGAGAAGGAACCATTAGTGAGGAAGACAGGGGCTTGAATCAGGACTCAGGCAGGACCCATCAGGTATAAGGTAGTTTGGGGAGGACAGATGAAGAAACACAAAGCACGTGGTATCTCTGGAATTTGTGGGAGAAAAGCCTACCAGTCGCATACATCACTTTTTTCTCTGTTTAGATTCCATTATCTCTAATCCAGTCACACACCTAATCTACCTACAGGAAAAAATGGAAGCCGGATCACCTGTGTGCCTGGAGAAGAAGGGCACAGTCTGGTCACACTCAGCGCTGCATGCATCTCTAGAGCATGAGGCCACACCAGCTGTGTCTGGAGTCATGGTGCTCGCAAGCCAACAGGAGGGGTAAGTGGAAGCCAACATTCCAAGAGAGGTATAGGAGCACACCGATGCACCTCTGGGCTCAAGAGATTATAGATATGCCACTCTCTACCTCCTAGATGGAGCACCAGGCATTTACTCCTCAAGACAGACCTATTCTATGCTAGAGGAAACAGGCTATATCACATCCTTTGTTTCTATAACAAAGATGCCATAGATGGGGTCCCTCATAAAGAACAGGCAATCATTTCAAACATTTCTGGAGGCTGGAAGCCCAAACAAATGTTTTGGCAGAATTGGTGTCTGGGGAGAACTGGCTTTCGGGTTTATAGGTCCCTCTTTCTGTGTCCTCTTGTGGTAGAAGGGTCAAGGGAGCTCCCTTGGGTGTCCTTTATTATAGCATTAATTCCATTCATAGGAACTCTACCCTTATGACCTAGTCACCTCTCAAAATACCCCACCTCTTAACACCAATGCATTGGGGTGTAAGTTTCAATATGAATTTGGGGGGATACAAACATTAAAACCATAGCAATATTTAAGTCACATTTTGTTGAATTTGGTAGATTTCTTATAGTTCTCTATTTTTGCCATTCAGATACTTTTCACAGCATACAATCTAATAAAGTGCGTGTGCGTGTGTGTCTACATGTCCACAGACACACACAATTAGGCATGTGTTTCTCTTAATCTACTTATTTGAGAAGATAACAGGACACACAAAATGTGTGAATATGGAAGAGAGGTGTTTTGGGCTTGTTTTTCGATGACTTGTGGATTGGTCCTGACTTTGGCATGCTGCCTATCATCCTCTTGGTCACTCCTATAATGCTTGAACCCAGCTTGCTCACCAGGAATTTATCAGTATGCACAAAAGCAAGGCAGGCCTGAAGCAACAGCCAGAGTGGGAAGTCAGACACAAATGAGAAGCCCTTTGCTCTGAACTACAGATCAATGGGCTCCCTGGATCCTCTTCAGAGGGCATGTGAAGTTTCCACTGTAGAAATGCCGCTGGCACACACATAAACCTTAAAGGAGTAAAAAGAGCAAATTGTAAGCTGGAGGCAAGAGATGAGCTGTTGTTAGAATCTCCCAGAGGACCTCCAGGCAGATGGTGCTCTTGCCCAAGCAAAGAGGCTTAACTTACTGTTTAACCAAAAGGATTGTGTTTGCTGTTAGCTCAAGCAGTGACCAGGGATGGAAAGGCCCAAAGTTGTTGTCCAAACAGCTTAAAGGCACAGCCAGTCACACATGGCTTCCTACTGAAAACCTGATTGTGAAGAATGCTATCGGAAAGGGCAACAGGAGCTCAGAGATCATGCTGAGTTTTCAAATCCCCATGCATTTCTGTGTAACACCCTGGCGGGCTGGGATTGTTGTTAAGGGAATCTTATTCCAACCATGGTGTATACTCAACTAGAGTATAGACACACATTTTTAACATTTTCTCGGTCATATCACTATATCTTCCATAAATTTTTAAATTTATGGATCTGCTTAAATTCTAAGCAGATGTGTGCCTTAGAAACCATGAGAATATTCAACCCTACCCAATGTGCTTACTGCCATTTAGAACTCAGTGAAAGTTCTTTTTGTTTAAAGATTTATTTTTATTTATTTATGCATGCAATTTAGACCAGAGGTGTGGGAGGTGAGAAGATTCTCCAGAGACATATTGGGGAGTAGAACAGATGGATCTACTGAGATAAACTGATGAAGGGAGCAGTAGGTGAGCTAGGAGAGGTCTGCTGTGCCATATGTGGGTCAGCTCCCTGGCCGGGGATCGAACTGATGTTGCAGTGGCTGGTGATAACTTGATAGTGCTGAGACTTAACCCCTTGCATCACCACCAGAGAGGCCACATCAGTGGAAGTTCTTAATGGAAGGCTGTGACTGTATGATTCAATCTTATGTAATGAGGTACTACAAGAACATTGTGAAAGTCAGTTCTATACCCTAGAGTATGCAAGTTAAAGACTGGAACACACTGAAAATATCTTGGCTCAAGAGAAAGATAATGATTATCAGATAATCTGTGTTGTCAGAATATATTATAGGCATTACTATTCACCACTGGATCTGCCTTGAAAAAAAATATGACAATTAGTGCAACATTCTGTAACTATATGTGCGCGTTTTTAAGTTTTGAGCTTATCTAATGAAGATGGGGTCTTAAGTGATGATTTTCAGTATTCTACAAACTGAAAATTACAGAGGTCACATTTTCCCCAACTCTCTGAGTCCATTATCTTCCTGGTAGGTGCAACTACAGGTAGGGCTGCATATACCTCTAGAATGAGAAGTTGTTATTTGCAGATTTTACGAAAATATAGTATGGTGTTTCCTAGGTGCATATGTAAGTAGGTTTACAGGAGAGTCACATTTTAGTCACCCACATCAATAAAACAATCTGTCTTAATGGTGCTTCCTAGAATAAATGTCATCATATATGTAAACTTTAAATGGATTGTAGATGACTGTGGACATAGTAGAAGTAACTGATGAAGTGTTAGCTCATCTAAACTCTGTGAAAATGACTGAGATGGGTGAAAATACTCTTTTCTTCCAGCTCATCATACACGCAATTCTTTTTTATATCACCTTTTCTAATAACTGAATTCAAAAGGCAGAAAATATGTTGCATCTACTAGTAACATTCAAATGATATTTTCACCTTTCCATCCAGGGAATACTCAGGACAAATAAAGGTGCAAATTCAGGGGAAGCTGCTCATGCATCCACCTGCTATCTATTGAGTGCCAACAACTGCCACTTACAGTGTCAACCTTTCGAGTTAGGCTTAAATAATTAAGTCAGATGCAGCCTCTAAAATCAAGGTAATTACAGTCTATGGGGGGCCAAGACCGATAAGTGGTTTTTTTATGGTTAAGAGTTAGATGCATTTGATGACAAAGCCCAGCACAAAATTAAGTGCATCACACATTTGCTGATAAAGCTCAGCATGGAATGCTAAAGGAAGCGATGCCGGAGCGGGGTGTGGGGGGGGGAAGGGGTGGCCTCAGCCCAGGCTGTGCAGTGAGGGGATGACCAGAAAGGGTCAGCTGAGGGAGTCTTCAGCTTATTTAAAATGCCAGCTAAAAAGAAAGAGAGGGCACTCAGAAATAAGAAACATTTTCTGCAGGGAAATTCCCCTTTTCTTACTGGAAGCTTCCCATCCTTGCAAACAGGCAACTCCACACAAAAAGATGTTGGCTACTATGTGAATGCCTGCATGTTTCATCAATAGAAGGGCAGCTAAAATCGAAGTTCTCTTGACTCTCGCCCACAGGAAAGACAGTGGCAGAACGTGACTGTCAGAGTAAATGGCACAGTTATTAACATAGGTACCAGAGAGTTCTCCATGGGTCCAAATACATGCAGGTGGAGGGAATTTCTGCATGGCTTTAAATACAGAAGTTTAGAACCAACAATATCAAATGAATATTGGTGCAAAATTTTCGGGAGAAATGATTCATTCTGAGGGAGAAAATACATAGAATTTTACCTTGGAGAAGAATAAAAGCAGCATATATTTTGGGGAGTTACTTTTTATTTTCTTTTTTTTTAAAGATTTATTTTTTATTTATACATACAAGCTGGGGTACAGGCCAGAGGTGTGGGGCGGTGAGAGGGTTCACCAGAGACAGAGCGGGTAGCAGAACAGGCAGATCAGAAATACACTGCTGAGGGGAGCAGTGGGCAAGGCAGCAGAGGTCTGCCGCACCATGTGGGATTCTCCCCGGCCAGGCGTCGAACTCGCGTCGCCGCTGCCCACAGCTCCACAGGGCAGCGCTTAACCGCTGCGCCACCGGGGAGGCCCTATTTTTTTTATTTTCTTAAAAACATTAAACATACAGATTAATTTGCTGACTTACAAGTTGAAGGCTAAAGTAAGTAGCTGACAACATTGATTGATAACAAAAAGGACTGGTACTTACAGTCTTATTGCAAAATACAGTGCTACCCTGGGTATGGGAGAACTCCAATGACTTAAACTGTTCTTTGAGTAAGATGCCTACTTCTGACTAACAAAAGATCATGGATGTGGGTGGGAGGAAGGGTGTTACTGGCCACATACTAGAAGTGTCTGAAAGTGTCTGCCAAATGAAAGGTTTAAAACAGAAATGGTACATGGAAAATAATTCGGGGAATTCGCCTGGGTATAAAGTTCAGTAAGATGCTGATTTGGTGGTGGCTACATAATGATGGTGATACTTGATTGAGGGGGGGGGTTCTTAGTGTTGCCTCAGTTAAAAAAAATAATGTATTATAAAAATGCTAAAAGACAGAGAGAGGGATGTAAAAATATACATAGTCATATTAAAATGATGTACAAAAACACTGATCCAAAAGGATACATGCACCCGTATGTTCATTGCGGCACTGTTCACAATAGCAAAGGTATGGAAGCAACCCAGATGTCCAAAAATAGATGATTGGATCAAGAAGATGTGGTACATATACACAATGGAATACTGTTCATCATAGAAAGAAGATAAACACATGCAATTTGCAGCGACATGGATGGAATTAGAGGGGATCATACTCAGTGAAATAAGCCAGAAAGAAAGAGAAAAATATCGAATGGTTTCACTTATAACAGGACTATAAGGAAACCAAATAGGAGAGAGACAATCAGGGGGGGCCGGGAGCCGGGGTGGAGGCGGAGGGAGGGAAGGAAAATCGCATAAAATGGATTAGAAAAGAACACAAGGGACCATGGAGATGGATCACAGGTGAATTGGTGGTGGGCTACCCAAGGGCAATACAAAATGTAAAAGACATAAATAACAATAAAAATATATATTAAAAATAAAATAAAGTAAAATAAAATGATGTATGTTTTTAAACTATACAATATGGGTATGTACTAATACATCAGTTGTTATAGATTTTGTGTCAATAATCATAACTATCAATTATGATAGTTGTTTACTTAATGGACTTTTGTAAAGCTGCTTATATTTCCCAGTTTTTGTAGTTTTCACATTCCTTCATTTTAGTTTAATAGTAATTCCTTTTTTATAAATATTTGTATAAAATCTACTCAACGTAGTTGATGTATTTTTCTCTTTTTTTGGTATACCAGAACTGGGGAACTGGGGTGTGGGCCAGAGGTGTGGGGGTTGAGAGGATTCACCAGAGATGGAGTGAGGAGTAGAACAGGTAGAGCTACTGAAATACACTGATGATGGGAGCAGCAGGGAGACAGGAGAGGTCTGCTGCACCATGTGGGTTTGCTCCCCTGCTGGGAATGGAACTCTGGCCATAGTGGTGATAATGTTGATCCTTAACCTCTAGGCCACCAGGGAGGCCCAAGACAATGTATTTTTCAAAGACACATTGTTCCTTTACTATATTAAATCAACTTGCATACATTTAAACTATGCAAATACAAAGTTGTGTCTATTATTTTCCCTATAGATGCGGGATCCGCAGCTCTTAGTTCTTATTCCAATTTACTTATCCCAAAGTTCAGCCTTAGTCAAATGAGAGCTACTGCCATATTTTAAGTAAAATCTGCAGTTTCTGTCTGAAATATTTACACTTGCTCCTTAAATCAAAGAGTAACTTACATATTAAAGGTTGCCAAGCTAATTTGCTAACCTGGATTTCTGATAAAGAATACTAATTCCCAGCTTTAAAAGAAGTTACATTAGGAGTTTAGCTATGAATATAACTGATGTATCTATTGGCAGACATTTACATAAACTCTTGCTTCATATACCCTTTTCAAAAAACCCCTATAAAATATGGGCTAATTTATATAGGGTGATCATATATCTTATGAGGCAAAGTCTAACACTGTAAGAGTGTAGATGGACAATAAAAACAATTACGTATCTTTAAGAACTCTTGATTAACCAAATACATTGTATTTTGTTGGTGAAACATAAACATTTTTACTAGTAACATTTTACTAAAATATATTCCTGTGTAATTAAACTATATAAAACTTCTTATTTTAATTAAATGACTATTAAAATTACAAATGAAACAAAAGTTTCATGCTAAATATTCAAGTACATTTTATTGCATCCTAAATTATATCTGCCTTTAATCCAGTGTCACAAGAAATGTGAAGTTTTTTCCAATATAAACCAATAACTGACAGATCAAAAGATGTTGGAATTTCAAAATTAAATATTGAACACATTTGAGTTTCCATCACCAAAAGTTTCAACAAAAACTACAATATTTTCTTTTTGCAAGCATTCATTTCAGGTTTACAATTTGCTAAAGGCTTTAAACACTAAAGTTTTTTTTTGAGTCAGTTCATTAAATATTTTGATTGAAGAATTCCAATTTTTGCTAGAAATACAACAAAAATTGGAGTGCTTTATTCCAAATAGTAATAATAATGACAGTAAAGAAATTGATGCCATCATAGGAAACTTGGAGGGCTATGTTTTTTATTCATACATATGTATGTGTGTGTGTATACATATATCTGTATAGATATTTTTCACACTGTTTCCCATGTAGGTGGTAGACAACCACCTATAATTGCAGATCTCATGGCTGCTGTGCTCCGCTGCATGGTCAGCCAGCAGAGAATTAGCATGGAATCCTTCTTGTCCCACAGAGGCCAAGATTGCCTAGTAGTAAAATATTTTGTTTTACTAGCAAGCATTTTATTTACTCTGCTCAAATGCTGGTGGTCTTTATTCTGTGTCAGCATAAATTAGAACAGAGAAATGGGCTATTGATGCTTTCCATTTGGATTTACTCATGTGCTAAATCATCAAATCAGACTGCCATAACAAAACACCACAGAGTGGAGGTTTAACCAACAGACATTATTTCTCACAGCTATGAAGTCTGAGATGTCCAAGCTATAGAGGCTGGTAGCTTCCTGGTGAGGACTCTTCCTGGTTTGCAAATAACCACCTGCTCACTGTGTGTTAATAGGAAGGGAGAGGGAACTCCAGTGCTCTCCTCTCCTTAGAAGAACACTAATCTCATCATAGGGTTCCTCCCTCACAACCTAATCATCTCTTAAGGGCTCGATTCCTAGCATTATCCCACTGAGGGGTGGGGATATTGGATCTTCAATCTAAGAATTTGAAAGGACACAAGCATTCAGATCAAAAAAGTGAGAACATTCTTCTTTGTGCATGGATTTCAATGGTGAGATTTAAGAAGAATATCAGGAGGTCTCCAATCCTTTTTGAGATGATTATAACACAACTGTCAATATTCAGAGCAAATAAATTTGTGAGGTCATGTTAAAATGGAAGGCATGCTGGGCAAGAAGAGTCAAGGGGGACTGCACCGGAAAACCTGGGGGTGTGGTCACCATGGACTAACTGTCTTAGTCAGGATCTCCAGGTGAGATGGGTGAGGGATTCTGCACCCTGAGAATCCCAGGCCCAGTAAATACTTTGACTTTAGAAACACTCGTATAGTAAAGGGTTGAATTCAAAATCCTATAGTTTAAAAAATTGCTAGTGGATTTTACTTGAATGATCAGATGGATGACACATGGGTTGTTTCCAAATATAAGACTAACTTCAAACCTTTTAAAGTCACAACTTCTATCCTTAATGCAAATGAAAATCAATGAAGATTAATATCATAGCCTTCACTGAGTATTAAATAACCAAACAAATCCATTCCTTGTATGCCCTCTAATGTGGAGTTGAGAAGAAAATTAGATGAAGCTCAGTTTTATTCCTGACTATTTTTAATTCTAGAAAATTAATTTAAATACACACACACACACACACACACACACACACACACACACGGCCTCCCTAGTGATTGAAGGGTTAAGACTCAGTGCTTTCACCACTACTGCCTGAGTTCAATCCCCAGCCAGGGAGCTAACCCACATGGCACAGCAGACATGTCTCGCCCTCTGCTCCCCTCAGCAGTGTATCAGTAAATCTGCCCGTTCTGCTCCCCACTCTGTTTCTGGTGAATCCTCTCACCACCCACCCTGCACCTCTGACCTATGCCCCAGTTCTTCTTCCAAACAAATAAATGCGCACACACACACACAATTTCTTTATCCAGTCATCTGTCAACAGATACTTAAAATGGCTCCATACCTTGCCCCGCTGTCTTCTTCTGAGTCATTCCTATTATTGTCCTCCTTGCTCCCTCTGCTCTGGGATTACTAGCTTCTTGCTGTACCTTGTGCACCCTGGAAATGTTCTCTCCACAGCCTTGGTCTTGGTATGTGGCATAGGTGTGTCCTGCTCCTGGAGAGCTTTCCTGTCCTGCTCCTGGAGAGCTTTCCTCCCAGAAGACCGCTTGACCAATGACACCCTTTATTACTTAAGTCGCTCATCAAGTCTCATCTTTCAAAGAGGCTTATATTAACCATGTTATTTAATACAGCATATGCCCCTTATCTCAAGCCTACATCCCTTGATCCTCCACCCTCTGCTCTAATTTAACTTTTTATTACAATTACTGTTCTGTAATATCATTTATATTTTCATCATGATCAATATCCATTTTGGGTTTATATAAGCTGTAATTTAACATCCTGGAGAATCCCGGTTTCTATGATAATTTTCCTAGTATTCCCCAGGTGTTTAAGACAATGTTTAACACATTGAAAGATCTTGATAAGTACATGCTTGAAAAGACGTATTGAATAAATTAATGAATGAATAGACTTGTCAAAAATTAGCTCTATGATTTAAACATATAGCTTTTCTCTCTCCCAAATTAAAAAAAATGCATATTATAATTAACATATATTTAAATGTAAAGAAATAAATAGTAAATAAAGATTTAATTCCATAGATGACTTGAAACTTTTCAACAAAATGTAATAAAAATATAGGGTATATGGTTCAGTTGTTCCACTCTCACTTTCGATACTATCACACCTCTATTCCCTAATTAAAAAAAAAACAGAAATTTACAAATTCTATTCTATCAGGTTGAGAAAGATGGGGAGACGATACAAAGATTTCAGGTGTGATTAGCGCATTAGGAAGCATCTGGATAAACCACATAAAGTGTGGGTGACCTGTGGCAGTAGGTCTGTCCAGGTTTTTGCTATACCAACCATACAAATATCTTAAAGATTCTGTTAATGCTTCTAAATCCCCAACCAACAAATGTCCGCAGTTGTGTTCACTCCTAATACGAACGCGCTATCTGTACTTCCATGATCATTTAAAGATTTTTAAATAGACTTTATTTTGGAACAGTTTTAGATTTACAAACAATGAGAAAATAGTACAGAGTCCTCACAAACCCCACACTATTTCTTGTATTATAAATTCATTTTAATATGGTACATTTGTCAAGTTAATAAACTAAAATTAAAACATTAATAAATAAAGTCGATGAATCACTCATATTTTCTCAGTTTATTCTTAATGGTATTTTTCTGTTTCAGGATCCGCCCAGGATATCAGAACATTTAGAAGTCACATAACAGTTTCTCAGACTTTATTTTTGACAACCTTGATAGTGTTGAGAAGTGGTCAGGGATTTTATAGACTCACCCTCCATTGAAATTTGCCTGATGTTTTTCTCTGGTTAGATTAGGGTAATGTATTCTTTGGGGTATCTGCAGTTATAAAGTGGCAATGTCTTCTTCTTGTGTATTTATTTTCCCAGTTTTAGTCATTCCTGCTCAGAGTCCTGGTTCCTTTCCTTGGAGAACAGTAAGGGAGTCACTGTTATAGTCCCCCTCAACTGACAGAGCAGGGTGATGGTCGTGCTTATAGAATCCCTGCACATTATCTTAGTATTTAGATATGCAAACACTTGACTCTATCATCAGCTAGATGAGAATTCATACTGATATCCATCATCATTCCAGTCTCTTTCCCTTCAATGGCAACCCCAACTCTAACAGTGAAATAGTGAGAAACCTGACTCCCAGCTTCCACCATCCATTGTTTCACTGTTCATTTATAGTACAGTCATAGTGTTTCTTCAGAATTGTTAATTCTTATTCTCATAAGGAAGAACTTTATCAAATAAAGAGTGCAGTATCTCTCCAGAGCTCTCCCCACCTGTATTCTTACTAGTGCACTCTTTTCCAAAGTTAAGTAGGTCAGAACTTATTTCTTTTACTCTCTTAATGATGCTGCTTCTTACATTTATGTTACAGCATAATACAATTAAATTGACTTTTACATTCAATCTCTTCCCTGCATCTAATACTGCTATCCACAATCTTAAAGTGTCTTCTTTAAAAAAACAACTTCTTCCACTTAGAAAAATACATTTAAGTTTCATTATTTTCTTTTCATCGTTTGCTAGGTCATTTCTTTCTATTCCTGAATGATAATATATTGTCTTAAATAAACTCACAAGATTGAAATAAACTCACAAGAAAGTTATGTTTCTTGTTTTTGACTATTATGACAAAGGCTACAATAAATATTAATGTGCAGGTTTTTATGAAGATGTAACTTCTCAAATCAGTTGGACAGATACCTAAGAAACCCAGAAATAGACCATACAAGATGTTAAAGTTTGTAAGAAACTGCAAAACTGCCTTCTAAAGTAACTGTACTATTTTGTATTTCCTGCAGCAACAAATGAGACTTCTTGTTGCTCTACATCCTGGATAACAGGGTTATTGTTTTGTTTTGTTTTGTCAGTTTTATTTTTAAATTTTAGCCTCTCCAATATATATGTCACTGTTTTTT
The DNA here is from genome assembly GCA_004024925.1 of Scalopus aquaticus. Lineage (NCBI taxonomy): Eukaryota > Metazoa > Chordata > Mammalia > Eulipotyphla > Talpidae > Scalopus > Scalopus aquaticus. The sequence continues at coordinate 40,073 of PVIJ01011125.1, forward strand.
TTTTTTCTTTTGGTATTCCCTAATGACAAATAATGTCAATTACTTCTTCATGGGCTCATTTTTCATCTGGACATTGCTTTAGTAAGACATCTGTTCAGATCTTTTGCCTACTTTTAATTGGATTGTTTGTTACATTTGGTTGAAGTTTAAGAGCTACTTCCTTGTATAATTTGGATATGTCCTTTATCAGATTTTTCCTTCACAATTATTATCTATGTCTGTTGTTGTCTTATCATTCTCTCTTTTTTAAAAAGATTTATTTATTTATGCATACAAGCTGGGGTGCAGGTCAGAGGTGGGGGGGGCAGTGAGAGGGTTCACCAGAGACAGAGTGGGGAGCAGAACAGGCAGATCTACTGAAATACACTTCTGAGGGGAGCAGTGGGCGAGACAGGAGAGGTCTGCTGCACCATGTGGGAAGCTCCCCGGCCAGGGACTGAACCTGCACGGCAGCCTCAGACAGCTCCACAGTCCTGCGCTCAACCCTCTGCACCACCAGGGAGGCCCAATCATTCTCTTAACCCTGACTTCACAGAACAGAAATATTCTAATTTTAATGCAGCACAAATAATCAACATTTTCTCTCACAGATCAAGCTTTTGATGAATTACCTGAAAACTTATCACTGTATCTGCCCTCACTTAGATTTTCTTCTACATTTCCTCCTAGAACTTTTATAATTTTGCACTTTAGTCTTGGTCTACTTTGAGTTAATTTTTTATGAAGGGTATAGCTTCATTTTTAGTATATATACACACACACACACACACACACACACACACACACACACACACACATCTATATGCCATTTTCCCAGTACTATTTGTTAAAAACACTGTTTTCATTTAAATTGCTATTTTTCTTTTGCAACTTCAGAGGTCAGTTGACTACCAAATAGAAGGTGAGGGTCTATTTGTGGACTGTTTTGTAACATTGCTCTCAAGTACATTCTTACCATACTGCTCTGATTATAGAAACTTCACAGTAAATCTTAAAATTGACTTCTCCAGCTTTGGAGTCCTAGAACTTTGTTTTACCATGTTGACTATTCTCGGTGACACAGCAATAACATTTTCAAGTTTCATTCTATGACTTCTCATAATATTTCACCAACAAATTTTCCCCTCTTGGATTGCAACAGAAAGGCTGAATTACAACAAGGGAAAACTATACTGATTCACCTAAATGACTATGGTGATTTATTAAGGAAACTCAAATTTCTCCTTAAAAATAAGCAAGTCAGATCCCACCCCTTCCATTATGTTAAAAACTGTCCTAATTAATCACAAGTAACTTTTATCTTGTGACCAAACTGATAAAAGTCAGCATTTATCAGGGGGGTGGTAATATGCCAATTACTATAAAATAATACTAGCCCCTAATTAAGTTGTTTGTTTTGCATAAGATGGGTTTGGTCTCTAGATTTTTCTCATAAATTAGTTGCAACATGTTGAGTTATGGAAAATATTATTGCCATTGCAACAATCAAAGATTATACTCTCTCAATGCTGTAAATGTTGAAATACACACTTTAGTTTTGTGTATTAAATTATTGCATTTGCAAGAATTATGGTATAACATTTATTTAATGTGTTTCTTCTAATGAAAACTTAGAGCCCATTAATAACTTAAGTAATATAATTTTTGGAAACTTGTGTTCAGGATGTTATATTTTAATTAGTATCTCATTGTTTTTATGCTCATTATCTGAGGAAAACCACATTCATTATTTGAAGAATAATGAATTATTTTGTCATCCCAAAGTACTGGTATACTTGTTATCATCCCTTGATTTCTTTTTCTAGTAAGCTACCATAATTACAAATTTGGTAAGCCATTAATAGAAATCTGCTTTTGCTTATCCATTATAGTATGAACTTATTCTGAACTGTTCTTTACACACACACACACACACACACACACACACACACAGTGTATATTAAACAAAATTATTTATATGCAGACATACATTTATTACTTATATCCTATAAACACATTGACTGCACCCTAAATGAACAAAAGTAATATTTAACAAATCATAGCTCCATATTTTTATTTATGGTTTTGGGACTTGAAGAAACTATAACTGAGTTATAACTGCCTAAATTAGAAAAGTGTACAATAACAATAACATCACCTATGTCATTTTGTAGTTTTAAAATTAAATGTTATGTGCACTACCTTGCAGTTTCCAGCCAGAAGAAATGATAAATGCATATGCAGTAGTCATCTAAATTGTCATTGCTAATGCTGAAAGTAATATCATTTTGACGTTTTCCTTATTTTTGACAAATACCTTCAATATATTTTTTTACAGTGAAGAAATTAAGATTTTTGAGAGACAAAAGGATGACAGGTGACTTTGAATTTCCGCATAGGCAGGCAGAGCCGGAAAGATGGTCACGCTAAAAATTACAATGAAAAAGTGCCAAACAATAAGTTTGTGGTTTTTCTAGAACTCATTTTAGTACTGAATTTGGAAAACCAAGTACTTGCCCCAAATCAACAGGAGATTGGCGCCTTAAGGGAGAAAGAGACCAGGTGAGAACCCTGACAGACTGGATAAGTTGCAACTGGGTTCCAGTAAGAAGAGTTCAGACAGTGGGAAGGCGAATCCGGAAGACTGAGAGTGCTTTGGCGACGGAGTGGAGCTCCTCGGACTGCAAATGTACCATCTACCCGCATGTGCATTATCTTACAGGCTTTGTCCTCCAGAAGGAAAAATAGGGCATTGCCACAAAAAAACTATGAGAGCACTGAGAAAGTTGCCCCCTGTACTGTAATCTTTGGGAAGAGAAGCGATCGCCCTCTGCAGGAAAGCTGTGGAAACCCACCCCTGCACTGTATCTCCTCTGCAGAGACCAGCTTATCTGTCTGTCTGTCTGCCTGCCTGCCTACTTATGTATTTATCTAGAAATTTTGGAAGCTATGATCTATGGATATAAAGATGACACCCTTAAGACATGATGAAAACCCATTGCAGCTAGGCGAATGGAACTGTAACTATCTCCTCAACCTCTGGGAGAAAGGCAGAAATACATGCTGAGCCCAGACTAGAACTGGCAGAAAGGTCAGAGCAGCAAGACGGACACAAATTTGCAGTCCGGGAAACCTAATGCCTACCTAAGATGGATAATTAATCAGAACAGCAGCCCTCATAAGCATTTAATGGATAAAAAGAAATATGATTAAAAATAAAAACTATGACTAAAATTGTGACAACTTAGAGGAAACAGATTGATTCCTAGAGAAACACAGTTATCGACTATCAAATTCACTCTAGAGGAGAAAAAAATCACCAAAATAGTACTATATCTGTTAAAAAAAAAAAAAGAAAAGAAACTTGAATTTGTGGTTCGTATCATCCAATAAAGAAAATCCCAAATCAAATGATGTTACTAGGGAAGGATATCAAATATTTTTGTAAGAATTGTTAACAATTCTACACAATCTCTTCTATAATATAGAAAAGAAAGGAAAAATAGAAAATAAGACCAATATTACCCTAATAAGGAAATAAGTCAAAGGAAAAACAAGATAAATCAACTAAAGAACAATATACCTCAAAAATACAGATACAACTATACTCAACCACTTATTGGTATATGAAATTGTACAAAATATAAAGAGGATTAAACATTACTAGAAAGTGAGGTTTATACCAGAAATTAAGCCTAGTTCAGCATCAGGATAGCAATTAAACTATTTCACCTTGTTAATGAGATAAGTCACAATAAATTCAGGAAAAATATTTGACAAAAAGTACAATCTTCATTCATGATAAAATTCCTTAGTACACTAGAAATAGAAGAGAACCTCCTCAATGTGCTAAACACCACCCATGGAAAACTAACAATTAAAATAATTAATGATGGACGCCTGAATGGTTGCCTGTTAAATGGTGTACTGGACAAAGACTCCTACTCTCACCCTACTGTTTAACATTGCACTGGAAGCTGAGGGCTTTTATAATAAAGGGGGCAGTAAGTCCATTGCTCTCAGAGTGCATTTCATAGTCTCCTTTCTTGAATTGGGCAGTTTCCTGGAGAAACATCCTGGGAAACGCATACCCAGAATAGTGAGCAAAGACCTGCATGTGTGGACAGAGAACAGATCAGTCCAAATGGTGATGTTCAATTGCTTTGTGATTTGAGTAGAAGAAAAACTGAAGGGGCTTCCCTGAGCATTTGTTCAGTCAATTCACACCTTTCTAGCTGCATTCAGCTCTTCTTCACACCCCTTCTCACCATGGGAAAGGGTCACTCAAGGGACAGCCTTTAAAGTAGGAGCACTGCTGTCTTCTGCTGTACCTCCCAGTCCCAGCACCTCCTCGTGCTGCAGGAATGAGATTGTGTAAAAGAGAGATGCTCATTAATCAAGTTTGAGTTCATGATGAGATAATTATTCATGTGGTAACTAAGGGTTTAGTGGGCTGTAGACTAGATTAGACTGGACTAGATTAGGTTAGATGAAGTTCAAGTAGATACTATCTTATCTAAGCCTAAAAGCAAATGCCATATTTTCAGGCACTGTCCTACCATTGAGAAAATATCCATAGAAGAGCTAAGTCAACCACCAAGGCCACTGGATGACAGGGGGTAAGCCAGTACTAGAAACAGGCTGTCTGATTCTGCAAGCGCATAACATTCTCTCCATGCCAGACCAGGATCTCTTGGGGGTAGTACAGGGTGAGTTGCCAAATCCTGGAAAACACATGTGTGAAGGTCTCTTTACCAAAGTCGGAGCAACTGCAACTTCTCTTGAATCCTTACTTCAAGTAACCTGTCCTTGAGGTTCAAGGCAAACTTTGGGGTACATGATGTTCATCGGCACACTTGTGTACCTGTGTCACTACTTGGAATTTTGAAATCACAAAGAAAGGAAACCAGCTTTTAAAAGTTTACTTAGTGAGTGAGTTTCCATAGTGAGAAAGAAAAAAGACAAGGAGCTTAGCTATCTGACTTAAATGTCTAAGTGACATTTACTAAACGTGATGCAAACTTTCAATCCTAGAAAATAAAGCCGGGCCTGGCTCAGCGAGAAAGCAGTGGCAGTGTGGCCTGCAGGTGGCTGGCAGTATCTGCAGTGCCCAAACAGGCATCTGGGTTACAGGAAGTCTCAATCACTGTCCTTTCAATGCTGCTCAGTATCACTCATAAATTCCCTTTTCATATCCTTAGATAGCAAAGGAGATAGTGAGCAGGTGAGCTGTGAGGAGATGAAAGGGAAGGGGAAAAGTCAGCCTCACAAAGCTCTGGCACTGGTGAGAAAGCAGACAAATTATCTGATAACACCAAAGAGCCAGGCACAGGCAATGCTGATGTTATCAATAAGGGAATCTGATAAGCATTTTCTCCTTAAAAGAGAAGACAGCTACTTTGAAGTCACCTTAACATGAACCTTTCATCTGAGTTTTCACTCACTAAATCCCAAATTAAAAATTGTTTTCAAAATCTCAAGGCTTCTTTTGTGAAAGAGTGTTTGGATTTTTAATTACCTGCTTTATTTGGGGGTTTGTTATCTATAAATAGACAAGTGTCACCAAGATGAAATTTCTCTCCCTCAAGAGGCCCTGGTCCTGGCAGACACCATGTAACTGCCAGCAGGACAGGTCCCCAGGTAGCATAGGGTCGCCATGCGGCCAGCCACTCTGTCTTTATCTTTACCTTTCCATTTTCCTAGATCTGTGCCTCTTTTACTACATCAGTCCTTGAAAAGTTCTGATGTCTGCACATCTGGGTAAAGAAATTCAGGTCTCTTAGAGTCAAACATGAAGGACATAAGTACCCAGGTCTTTGAAATCTGCCTGGGTAAAGGTTTTTGTTTGTTTGTTTGTTTGTTTTGCAAAATCATTACATACTTATATTCTAAGTAATTGCCTGACATCCCAGAATTCAGGGCAGGAGGCATCTGTCAGTCTCATTCAAAATGGACACTTAATGCCAGGTCAGAAGCCTCTAACAAAAATTGTTTAATAAACATTTTTTTCTTTCTTTTTAAAGGATAGATGAAAAATCCTGGGGCTGAAAAGTATACATAGTGCATGATTCCAACTATGTGACATTGTGGAAAAGGCCAAATCCTAAGACTAGAACAACACCAGAGTTCCAGGGATTAGGTGTGTGTGTGGGGGTGGTGGTAAATAGATGAACACAGGAATTTTAGGGCAGTGAAAATACTCTGTAAGATACCGTAATGGTGGATACATGTCATTATGCATTTGTCTAAATCATACACTATACAACACCAAGAGAGAACCCTCATGTCAACGATGAACTTAGGTGATGATGAGGTGGGGTCATCCTTAAACACATGCACCATCCACTGGGAATGTTGATACTAGGGAGACTGTGTGTGTTTGGGGTAAGGGAGGCATATGGGAAATCTTCACACTGTCCCTTCTTTTTTTCCCTATGGCTCTAAAACTGCTCTAAATAATTCTTCTTTTTTTTTTAACTTATTTATCTATATGTTTTTATGTCGTTGTTCTTTTTTATACAATGTTTGATTTCTCCTCTCAGGCATCGTCCCCATAAAATTACCAACACCAAGACACCCGTGAACCATAACCACAGACTCCCACACTTCTGCCTCCAGTCCTGATCCCCCACTCACCCCCTCCCCTCATGATTGTCTCCTATTTATAGTTTTACCTGCTAGTTTTGTCTCCCCCCATCCCTTGTATGGTTTCCCTATGTTCCTCCTATAAGTGAAACCATCTGATATATTTCTTTTTCCTTCTGACATTTCACTGAGCATAATCCCTTCCAGCTCCATCCATGTTGCTGCAAATGGCATGTTTATCTTTTCTAAAAAAAAAAAAAAAAAAAAAAAAAAATTCTTAATAAAAATATACAAAGTAGGAAAATGAAGATAAAAAAAAAAAACACAATCTGAGCATTAAAAAAATGCTAAAGCTGTGGTCAGAGGTTTTAGTTTTGAGGCCTAGTTTTAACGAGAGAGAGAGAGAGAGAGAGATTATTTTGGAATGATGAAAAGTTAAGATATATTGAAAAATTAAAGCATGAATTTTAAAAAAGAAGAGGAGCTTAGCTAAGATATCTAATGAGATAGCACTTTCCACCACTCATGAGCCTCCCTACCTTCTTTCCTGGAGCAGAAGCTTCAGGTTAAGACACTCAGTGGTGCCACACGGAGACTATGGGGTTTAGTTCTCATAATCATTCTTTGGCAGAGGAGTAAAATAGACCTATTTTGCTTTGGGTCTAGAATGCACAATTGAGTTGGTTCTTCTTCTAATGTTATGGAGTGGGGCAATTCCCATGATTCCTAGGGCAGAAGTTCTCAAATTATTCAGAGGCCCGCAAACTAGAACACAAAGTACTTTTACAACTTTTTCTACTTTAAAATGCTCTGGGAATTGACGATGTAGTTCATCACAGCTTGGCAAACAAATGACCAACACATTTATCCATAAAAAGTGAGCTGTCAAACTCTATAAGAAGTTTATGTTTTTCTCTAATATACACTTGCTATTTGCCCACCAATTTTGTTTTTTGGGAATAGCTCAGTGAAAGAAAGTAGTAGATAACAGAGATTTTTTTTTTAAATTACAAAAAGAACAAATATCTGATGAAGAAAATATCACCCATTAAATTTCCTGTGAAATGGGATAACGACTACTATTATTCAATTTTAGTAGCAGAACACCCTTAGCCCTGCTCTTAGAAACCCATGTTCCCTAGGAGTTCAATTTGAGAACCACAGGGGGAAATATGTGTCATTGTTGTGTGGGCCACACAGGAGACTTAGGAAGGATCAGAGAAATTCAAGATTGACAGAGGCTGCTTCGAGTACTGAGGCTCCTGCCTGTGTGTGTGTGTGTGTGTGTGTGTGTGTGTGTGTGTGTGTGTGTGTCTGTAGGGGAGTATGGGGTGGTTATAAGCTATTTATTCCCAAATCAATCTTTTTTTACCTTTTTTTTAACTGAAAAGAAAATCCTTAGGTATAGTAAAAATACCATAAAGCCCTTAAGTGTGCATCTCAATGAGTTTTTAACAATATTCACACCCTTGTAACTGCTACAGATCAAGACATGAGAACCTTTCACAAGGGACCCCTGCATTCTCCTCTGGCTCCTCCCAGTCTACTCCCACACCCACTGGTAACCACTTTTCTGATTTCTATCTTGGTGGATTAGCTCCATCAGCTTTTAACTTCATACAACTGGATCATACAACATCTCCTCTGTATGGCTTGCTTCCCTCACTCATCAAGTAATTCATAAGGAATTTTTAACATAAGAATGAATAATTCTGGACTTTTCCATTTTAAGGAATGCTTAACTGAGAGCACTAGTGCCAATTCTGTTCTGGGAGCTTTAGGGATTTAGAGATTTAGATTCAGGGAGCAGAGGCCAATGTGTAGGTGGTAATGGAGAAGAAAGACAGTGGACATTGCCCCTAATGACTTATACTTCTTAGCCATTGTTGACCCTTCCCGAGTCCTGCTGGCTAGCGGACTACCTTCCCTTTTTTATCTTTAATGCAATACACAGTGCACCTAGGAACAAATTCAAACACTCAGGATTCAATTGCATGTCTGTGGTACAATTGTTTTCATCATTGTTTATTTGTTTGTTAATAGGGTTATTAATTGTCCTTGTCCTTAGTCATGGGAGAGCAGTGTTCATCCTACGTAACAGAGTCATCTTCTGGGAACTATTACGAGGAAAGTTGAACAGTATAGCTAATTTTGACTTTATTTTAACTTTTGGGAATATAAACAATAATTTGAAAAAGAAAAAGAAAAAGTAATCCTACACTGAATGACTTCTTGTTTCATGCACACAAGGGCCTGCAGGAATGTGCCACAGAGCGATTTCTGGGTCAGAATAAATTAGAGTTTGTAATGCATTTGCCTATATTGAGAAAGCATAAAAAAGAAATGAGGTAATTTTGTCAGGGTTTGATGCTCATTGTTCACTGAAACATAATGCAAGTTATGTCTTTGGCTATAAAATAAAATAATGAGGCGATATATTCTGAGTCGTTCTCATAGATTATAAGCTCAATATTCCAATTGTGTATATTTAATGACTCCACAGTGCTGATCACTTATTTTCAAATGGTATTTGGAGATAATAAGCTCAAGTCTTTGCAGTATGCTGAGGAATTTACTTTCCAAAAATGAAGGGTAAAAAGAAATTTCTATACAACTGCATTTGGTGAGTCCCATGAGAGAACCAGCTCCCCAGAGCTGTCGCGGTCCTCACATCCAGCCAAGCAAGCCCTGCGGCTTTCAAAACAGCGAGTACAATTTGTAAAATCAAACTCATTAATTGCTCTTAATTGTTGAACAGTAATTTGCTTCTGAACCTGACAGAAAAGCAGATTCTATGACAATGTCCATGACAAACAAAAAATAATAATGACTTATTTGATATATGATAAATGTTGTAGCAACGAAATATTATTTATAACAAAGAAAGGCCAGGGAAAGGGTACATTTTTAATGTTCCGAATCTAGTAAATGATGATTATCTGTAGTTCCACAAAACCCACAGTATGTAGATTTATTTTTTCAGCATTACTTGTGCTTTCTCTATGTCATTGTTCAGATGCAGATAAATGAGAAGACTTGATCCCCAAGGATATTTTCAGAGTGGGAGACAGAATGGATGAGAAAGTCTTCTAGAGGGAAGGAAGGAGTTTGTGAAAACGATATACAGACAATAGTGAGGAACTCAGTCCGCCTGGTCTAGAGGGTAATTTGGGATTAGATCATGGGGTAAAATGAATAGATCCCCTTCACCCCTATTTTACAGTCTTCCTATGACTGTGAAGCTGTGTAGTCACAGCAGTCTCAGCATATCTGTGCATCCTCTTCCTGTCACCACTGCCAGAGTCACATCTCTCTAGAGACAGCGGCACCTGGAGGGAGAGAAGTTCATGGGCAGCAGAGATTTTATCTCATCCCTGTTATACCTGCTCACCCAAAAGTCCCATGGAAGATGACTCATTATTTTTCTAAATTTCATGCTCTGCATAATTTAATCATATCCGGGCATGAGACTTTTCACAATATTCATAGCTCTCCAAATCCCACTGCTATCAACTCAGTCATCTACTAAGTCCAGAATGACATTTTCTACTCCAGTGTTTTCTGTCAATAACTTGTTTCTATGAAAATAAATGGATCCCAGGTATGAATTGTTATGTATCTACTTAAGGGATGTGTGCTTGTTTTTCACAGTGTGCTAATGTGAACCAGAATTTAATATTAGTGTTTGATTTTATTGAGCCCTCAAAACTCAAGGAACAGATCGTTTTGGTCTAGAGGAAATGCAAAGAGCATTTAAATCTTTCCATTGAGGAGTTTACCTATCACATCGATCAAATTTAACAGAAAAGGGGTGACTTTTTTATGTGTTATTTACACCTAGGCGTTGCACCTAATGTCAACTTGTTTTGTTTCCATTTTCAAAAAAGTTCTAACCAGTATGATTTTCTTTAGAGCACACTATAATTTCCCAAGCAAATGTTTTCTTTTTGGTTTTTGATACATTCTTTAAAATTATGACAGCAATATTTCTAACAAATTCACTTGAATATTCCTCTTCCAAAATATTCCTCTTCCAAAGTCTCTTGAAGTCTCCAACAAATATTAATTAAAAGCCCCACGAGCCACATTCGCTTGAGGCTGAGTGTCCTGACAAGGGAACCTGCCCTAAGGTGTCCTGTGTGCTGAGGAGAGGGACTGGGAACAGATTACTTTGGTAACAGATTACTTTGGTACCGCAGGGCACTGCTGTTCAGCACAACTCAGCTTGCGGGACTGGCAGGTGCCTTGACCGTGGTTCTCACACTGAAGCACCTATTAGCGCTGCAAACAGCCGTCCAGGAGTCCCACCTCACCCTCCCATCCTCCACCTGGGATGCTGAAAGCAGGCCCCAGCCTGTGCTGAACCAGCCCCTGGAGATAGCCTTGCGGGTTCAAGTTTGAGAACCACTGATCAAGATAATTATTACATTTTTTCCCAGTCAGTCTCCATGTCACAAAAGGGACACATTTATGGGGAGAAATATAACATCGCTCTGACAGCACTTATTGTCAAAAAAGAAAGCTGTTTAGGAAATTTGAAAAAAGCAAACAAGAACAGTTCTCCCAAAGCCATTCACTCCACGGAGGAATTTGTCTTCTTTTCTTCTCTAGAGTGTGACAAAGTGTCCCTTGTTGTCATCTCAGTAGCAGAATTTTTGTTTAAAACCAAAAGCTTTTTTTTTTCTCTTAGATTTAGATAATGGTCACTCTTTAGAAAAGTAAGTAGAAGTATTGAGAAATAGCTTTGCTATTATTTATTGAGAAGATATTGAGAAATAACGTTAGAGGATTTTTGAATTTTTTTATGAAAAATGGAAGTCTTTACATGGGCAAAAATTGCTAGTACAATAATTAAGATTATAAAATAATATTATCCTTTTTACATACTTAAATAAACATCATTGATGTGACCTATTTTAATGTGTGCATTTGGAATATATAATACAGAAATTATATTGTTATCTACATTTCTTTTCTAGACTATTTCTTTCAAAAAAATGTCTGAATGAAGTACATCATAATTGCAAATGTGCATATACTTAACAAGGATGACTGATTTTAAATGTAGGGCCATACATACAAATAGACTCCTCTAAGTGGAGATAAGTAGCTTATCATAAGAGAAAAAAGCTTATCACAGGAGAAAAATGTGGCTTAATGATAAAGTCTCTGTAATTTTTGATTTGGCATTTTTAGATTCAGACAAATACATGATTATTAATCACTCTCATAAGTAACATGCTCTCTATGCTATGGGTTTTGAAATTATGACTGCTACACAATGAGAGAGAAAGTGCAAGAGACACATTCACATGCTCACCTCTCAAATCAAGTTTGAAGTTTGTCTTAAATATTTGATTAATCTTGAAAATAGAATAGTGCCTTTGTGACACAGAACATTTATCATATGCCTTGGAAAAATGATAAAATGCCTTTTATTTTCTGCAGATTTGTATAGCAGAAAATAAAGAGAGGATCCTGAAATTCTCAAACAGGAGAAGAATGTCTTATGTAATTTGTATTCCAGTATGTATGTTCTTTAAGCTAGTCCTGTACATGCCTTCTCTTGGGAATGGAAATATTAATCCATGGCTATTTCAGTCTCCCAAATTAAGGTATGGCTTTCCTGGAATCTGTCCCAAATCAGGTGTTTTCCTACCCAGAATAGAAGGAAAACTCCCTTCAATCAACAGGAGAGAGAAATGCTACCATTTTTTCTATATCTAGAATTCACGGTAAGTGATCATCAAGATTCATGTCTGAAACTCAAGTAAACTAGAAAACTGTGCTATTTAATATTATAGTATCCCACTCTTCTTGATCAATTGCAATCTTTCCTTTTTCTTAAATGTTCTAAAAGATATAAATCGTAAGTCTATCTCAGTTTGATCATCTTCGGTTACAATATTTTTGTTACTGTCTGTAGAAGAGTAACAAACTCACAGATCCTTTATGCAAATTTGCACATTATCAAAGTGTTATTCTCAGTCAGCCAACCAAGTACAAATGATGCCAAGGTATTAAATTGTTTACAAAGACAATACGCTATCCTCATATTTTAGGGCATTAAAAATGCTGACTCCATTTTTAGATGTCAAAAGGAGAATGCTAAGAGGCCAAGGCCTGTTATTTGGGCTTCTTAATGTTTCCTGAAACTTTTATCTTAATTTAATATAATTTTCAGAACCTGGTTTAGTATCTCTCATGTGAATATGGCTTCCTGGTACATCCACACCATGTAAGACTATTCAATAAAAATAAATTTACCAAAACTCACAGAAACCATACACCAATAAGGATGAATTTTGTTATTAGCAAATTATAGCTTAATTAAAAAAAAATAACTATAGCTGGTTATAACTGTCTGCCACAAAGTGAGTAAAATAGTAAATTTCTAAAAATATTGTCAAATGAATTGTAGTTCATTATTTAATGTTATAATTCATCATATGGTTTAGTATACTGGTCAGTGGCATTATCTAACATATGAAAAGAAAGTAGGTTTACACCTGTTTTTACAAGTTACCTTCTATGAAGAAACCAAAGACAAGTGGCTAGTTCTGTATTCAGAAACAATGAGGGAAGCATTGGGTTTGACGGGATTGCTGTGTTACTTTCATTAATTAATTGTGCTGTGTTCTTACTAAATAACTGAAATGAAATGTATGGTCTCTGTTAATGAAATAGCTTCAGAGAAAATATACATATTATATATAAATAAATAATATATAAATACATATATATAATATATACTACATATATATGCAAGGAAATAAAGATTCTTTACACTTTTCAGCAGTCATTATGGTCAATATTTCTTGTTATGTCCCTGATGTCTCCAAAACCTTACACATGCATAACTATTCTTAAAAGGAGGGCGAGAACTCTTTTTGAGAAGTTGTGTGCATTGTTTTCTCTCAGAAGTATGTCCTATACAAAAGGTGAACCGAAGTGAACACTAGTGGTGAAATCTTTTTTAATAATATTTGGCTTCTATTTAAAAGAATTACCCTAATTTTCCTACTGGGAAATCTATCCTGAGCCATATTCTTTAAATATGAATTCCTGGCAATTCTGAGACCATAATCACAGAAAATAACACTGGAGTCCAGGCTTCACAGATGTTCTGCCCTTGCTCAGTCCTTTATTCCTGTAGCCAGCATGCATTACAGTGGGAGTCACTTGTCAGGTAAGACCTAATTGTTGGAGTGCAACACTCATGGGCCCAAGTATCCCTTACCCACACAGAGGTAAGACCAGGAACTGGCCCTCAAGTCTGTCATTTGTTACAGAACTATAGCTTTTAAGACAAATAATCAAGTTTTCCTGCAAAGCAACAATGCCTTTCCATCCCAAGATAGTGCAGAAGTAGCTTCCGTGACCCTCCCCCAAAGTTCAACAACCGACAGTTTACTGCTCTTTGCAACTCTGTAGTAGTGCTTTACCAACACTCAGCCAAATTAAGAATTCATCTTTTCACCAAAGAGTTTCACTTAATTCTGTAACTAATATAAGGGAGAGAAATCTGGAACATAGTTTTTTTTTTTTTTTTCCCCCTAATGTGATATTATCAGTGTCAGTTAATTGATTACTATTTTTTTGTAAAATAAATGCCATATATATAGAAAATATATGAAGATAATCTAGTTATTTTCTTCCATTAGTCTCTTCACATAATAATTATGATTACCAAGGTGATTTTTTTTTACACTAAAACATGTTTAACTTCCTGGGATAAGCCCTACTTGACTATGTTGTCTTATTTCTATATTCCTAAGTAAAATCTACTGATGATTTTGTCCAAAAGGACAAAATGTCCCTAAGAGCATTAAAGGACAAAACTAAGATTCTGAACAAGAGATAGACTGAGAGTATTACTTGGGATCCTAATATGTTTTGATATACTTTTGTGTCTATATGCTCAGAACTATTTACAATAAAAGATGCATGTTTAGAGAGAAAAGGATAACTGAATCAAGTCTGGCAACACTCTTCCTAATGTGCTGCTTCAGGACTGATGTATTAACATGGAAGCAGTTTCTGGTACATATTAGATAAAGAGAAAAAAATGGTCACAAAGCAGCAAATAAAGAAAGGTCTAACTGCATTTAAAACTCTCTGGATGACAGGCACTCAGAATTCAGTGAAAATGTAGAGAAAACAGTCTGTCTCTTTCTCATCTCCCTTCCTTCCCCTCTTTTCGTTACTGCTCACCCTCACACGTAAATCTTGAAACGCCTCATTTGTGGTGCTCTTCCGGTGCGCTCACTCCACACAATGGATAACCTGCCATTTTCCTCCTCTCAAGATGATCAGAACAGGGTTTGTTCATTTACTTAGTGATTTTCTTCTTTGATTAATATAATTTGAGCGCTATTTAGCTCTAGACACTGTTCCTAGCACTGACTATCCAGCAGTAAAGAAAATATGCAAAATCAGCTGTCTCAGTCTGGATCTCGGTGATAATTGTTAGAGAAAATAAGGAGGTGTGAAGAATGTGTTGCTGAGCTACATTATTCAACGGAAGGGAACAGATAAGGCTGAAGGAAAGTGTCATTTAAGAAGAGACATTCAGCAAGGGAGGGGGAGGATAAGGGCTCAAAAAGGGAGAGAAAAGAGCGCAAGGGACTTGGTGATGGTTCACAGGTGAATCAGTGGTGGGTAACCTATGCGGAATACACAATAATGTAAAAGATATAAATAAAAAATAAAGAAAAAAGAAAAAAAAGAAGAGTCTGCAGGGAGAGAGAAAGGAAGCAGGGAACAATTACAATAGAACGTTCCAGATGAACAGGAGGCAGACTTCAAGCTTTGGAGAATGACAGGGGTGTGAGGAAAACAGTAGGCCTGTGTGGTGGAAGTTGAGTGGACACAGGAGAACAGTGGGAAATGAAATCCTTCCAAATGTATCTCTTAAAGCCCTAACTCCAATATAATGGTACTGGGAGATGGATCTTTGGAAGACTCTTAGGATTAGACATGGTTGTGAGAGTGGCGCCCTCGTGATGGGATGGGTGTTCTTTTAAGAAAAAGAAACAACGGAAATCTACCTCCCTCTCCCATCACCCTGTTAGGGCACCCTGGGTGCCATCTGCTACCCAGAAGCGAGTCCTCCCCAGACCCTGACTTCACTGGCATCTCAATATCCAACTTCCAACCTTCAGAGCAGTGAGAAATAATCTCAGGCTGTGGCATTGTGTAGAGCTGTCCCAGTTGACTGGCACAAGATCAAAGCTAATGAGTTGATCTGTGTGGAACTTAGAGGTAGGTAACCACAGACCCAGTTTTCCTGGGCATTTCCAGCTCAAGTTGACTTTCACCCATAATTATTGATACTCCCTATTTTTCTCTCAAAAAACAAAGCAATCTATTGTGAACAGTGCTGCAATGAACATACGGGTACATGTATCCTTTTGGATTAGTGTTTTTGTATCCTTTGGGTAAATTCCCAAAAGTGGGATTGCTGGGTCGTATGGAAGCTCCATGTTTACAATAGCAAAGGTATGGAAGCAACCCAGATGTCCAAAAATAGATGATTGGATCCAGAAGATGTGGTACATATACACAATGGAATACTATTCAGCATGGAAAGAAGATAAACACATGCAATTTGCATCGACATGGATGGAATTAGAGGGGATCATACTCAGTGAAATAAGCCAGAAAGAAAGAGAAAAATATCGAA
>PVIJ01011126.1:0-56302 GCA_004024925.1 Scalopus aquaticus
GGACTTATAATAAGAACAATTGCAGGCACTCACAAAAAGGTTAATAAAAGGGTTTATTTACAAAAGGAAGGGAAATAAAAAAATGAATAACTCGGGGACAAAAGAGAAAGTGAGGGAGAGAGATAAATCTCCAAATACATCCTACCAGATCCGAAGAGCTGGAAACCCCAATGGCACGCTGTAGCCCGGCGAGAAGCAAGAGACCCCCAAGGTGAAAGCCCTTGTTATATAGCCAACATGTCTGCTTAACTCCACCCCTCAGTTTCCGGTAATCCTCTCTTTTGGATGATGATGGAATTCTGGGATTCATAGCCCTAGGGATCTTGGATCTCTCTGGCTTGAGGTGGGGATCCATAAACCTTCCTGTGGAGTTTGTTGCAGACGTCGTTTTATCCCCCCAACAATTCCATATCCCCAACTCTCTGGTACAAATCCAAGGCCAAGAATGAAGTGCTGCTTCTTCACATGTCTGTCTGTTCCATGTGATTCCTCCAGTCTTCTTTCACCATCTGTCTCTGCTTCGCCTCTTTTCTAGCTTCACCTCCCTGCCCAGTTCCGCTCAGGGAGCCTGGAACTCCCCTTTCCCTGGGGATTACCCTGTTACAAAAGTATATCCCAGTTCAGTTCCTTGGTGGAAGTTTACTAACTGGCTTACAGAGGACCAGTTTCTCCTTGTTTCCTCACATAGTGAGAGGAAGCTCTCTGGGGTCTCACTATATCAGGGCACCATTCCCAACATGTGGCCTCTACCTTCATTACCTCATCTAAATCTGATTAACTTCCAACTATCTGACTTTAAATACCATCTCATTTGGGGGTTTAGGAGTTCAACATATAAATTTAATAGAGAACATAATTCATTACATAAATTTATCATCATTGTGCTTTTTAGCTGGCCACATCAGGCCTTCTCTTGCTGCTCTGATTTTGAAGGTATTTCTAACTGCCATTACAAATATGGTCTACATTGCATATTTCAGGAGCAGGCTGGTAAGCAATTCTATTGGCTTATTCTGAAAGCTCAGCCCTGAGGAGGTTTTATATCCTCACACCTCCCCCAGTGAATAAGAACATAAAACAGCTTCCTTAGAATCCATTTAGCCACTGGGGGCTGGGAGCCCCTGGGGAAGGAATAGAATGGTGTTATCCAGCCCAATGTCCTTGGCAACTATATTTTTGGGTAAATATTTGCTTGGGAAAAGCATGCTTATCTATAGAATGTCCATAACATGATATTCCTAGTGCCCAGCTGAAGAGTCACATAGAAAAATAACTCAGAATCTCTGAGAGGCCTGAAAGATCCTGAAGAATGCCCCATAAGCACATAGCAGGCAATGACCAGAGATGTGTCTCCTCCTGTGGGAGGTATCCCCACAGACCTCATCTAAGGTCTTATCTGCTGTTCTGATCCAGGGGTGCATGACTGCAGGAGGACAGAGGACATTTGAAGCCATTCTCGATGTCCCAGATTTCTCTCAACTTTGTCCCAGTCTCCAAATTATCTAGACCATTGAAATTACTCAGAGCGTGCCACTGAGAATCTTTGACTGGGAGGAAACCGATTTGACAATCAGATGCCATGTTAGTTCCCCCAATAGGATAAAAATTATAGAAATTTGCAAAGTGCATACATTGATGGCACACTTTTTTGTTCTCACTGCTAGAGAATTTTTATATTTATTTTACTCTTGTCCCTGGGCTCTTTGGAGGAAAGAGTAGTTGAACTATAGATTAAATGTGCCACATTGAAACTGGAGCCTGCTCTCCCCATTGCTTTTAATAACTTCCATATCTTTCCCTCTGCTGGGTGACAGAACAGTACATTTAAAATGAAAGGACAATTTGTCACTTTTATCAGCACCTTATTTACTAGACAGAAACCAGTGATATGACTCTAAGTGATAGAGTCCTGTGGTGAGATGCTGCTCAAAGAAACTCACCATAATGGAAGGCTTAACAATGAAGCTCCCAGTGTAGACATCATGTGCACTTAGAAGAAATTAGAAATGACAAACCAATAATGGTTCACAAAATGATTCATAAGTAAATGTGTTTTACCTACAGATTAGAGTCTCAGGACTCACTCCATGTTACTTCCACCTTCTTCTCACTCTCCTTTTGGCTTATTATTCCTCTTGAAATACCTGAGACAAAGCTGAAGCCTGATCAAGTAAATGGTATAGAGACTCACCTGTTTCAGGTGAGGGTATCAGCGGCATGAAGAGGAAGTCACTTTATTCATCTAAAGTCACACCTTGGTTAAAAACCTGCCAATGTACTATGTTTTACACATTTTTTTCTTGGTTTTAGTTTTAGTTTTTATTTAATTAGTAAACTTCATTTGTAGAGCAGGTTTAGGTTTACGGAAAAAAATTAGGAGAAATTACAAATAGATTCCACATATCTCTCACATTTACCATTTCCCTTATTGTCAATATTTTGGGTTATTGTTGTACATTTGGTTCAAGTGATTCATCAATAGTGACACAGTAATAGAAACAAAAATCCATAGTTTACATTAGAGTTCTCTCAGTGTTGTAGTTCTATGGGTTTTGACAAATGATAACATGTATCCAGCAATACTGTATCACATTTATGTATCACCCAAAATTCCTCTTAAATCCACCTAGTCATCAGTCCCTCTCCCCACAACCCCTAGCAGCCTCTGTTCTCCATACTTTTGCTTTCTTTTTTTTTTTTGAAATTTATTTATGTTTGCATAGTAGAACTGGGGTGCAGGTCAAAGGTGTGGGGGTGAAATGATTCACCAGAGACAGAGTGGGGAGCAGAAAGGGCAGATTGACTGAAATATACTGCTGAGGGGAGCAGCAGGTGACATAGGAGAGGTTTGCTGTGACATGTGGGCTAGCTCCCTAGCCAGGGATTGAACTCAGGCCGCAGTGGTGATAGTGCTGAGACTTAACACCTAGGCCACTGGGGAGACCCAGTTTTGCTTTCTTGAGATATTATATGATTAGAATCATACAGTATATAGTCTTTCCTGATTGACTTCTTTCATTAAGTATTGTAAACTTAGGGGTTCTTCTGTGTATATTTGTGGCTTTATGTTGCCTTTCTTTTCATCACTGGATAACACCCCATTATCTAGATGTACCATGGTTTATACACACATTCAGCTACAGCAACTATATATCTTGGTTGCTTCCAAGTTTTGGCAATTATGAATAAAGCTGCTATGAAGATCTGTGTCTTCGCAGGTATAAGTAATTTGTAGTTTTTTTGTGTGGAGATAAGTTTTCCACTCCTTTGCATAAATGCTTAGGAGCATGATTGCTGGGTGGTATGGTAAGAGTATGTTTGGTTTTATAAGAAACCACCAAACTATCTTCCAAAGTGGTTGTACCATTTTGCATTTCTGCTAGCAATGAATGAGAATTCTTGATGTGTCACATCCTCACCAGCCGTTGGCATTATTAATCTTCTAAAATTTGATGTTCTAATACATGTGTAGTTGCATGCCATTATTGTTCTAATTTGCATTTTCCTGTTGATAGATAGCATGTAGCTTTTCAAATGCTTGTTTGCGAGTGGTATATCTTTGGTGAAGTGGCTATTCAGACTTTTAGGCCTTTTGTTCTTTTTCAATTGGGTTTTTTGCTTTCTTACAGTTGAGTTTTTAAGAGTTTTTAAAACTATATTTTAGAACCAGTCCTTTATTGGATATATCTTTGCAAATATTTTCTCCCATCTTATAACTTGTCTTTTCATTCTCTTAACAGTGTCTTTCGCAGACAGAAAATTTTAATATTAATGAAATCTAACTTGTCAATGCTTTTCCTTCATGGATTATACTTTTTGTGTTATATCTAAAAAGTTATCACTAAATCTAACATCTGTATTTTTCTACTTTCTCCTTTTAAGATTCTGTAGTTTTACATTTTGTATATACATTTGTAATCTATACATCACTAATCTGTAGTGAATTAATTTTTGATGGATGTAAGGTCTCTTTTTAAATTCATTATTTTATAGGTGTATATATACATTTGTTCCAGGACCATTTATTGAAAGATTGTTTTTCCACTGAATTTCCTTTGTTTTCTTCTTACACACTTTTTAAAAATTAACCGGATAAAAACAACTCAGAATTAGTTATTTTATATTCATTTTTTTTAAAAAGAGAAAAACAAGATTTAGAGACTTTAAATATTTGCTTTTAGGAGCACATAATGATCAACTAGCAATAGAAAAACCAGGGAAGACCCCCATGGTGGTCTAAGGGTTAAATCTCAGCACTATTAATGCTACAGTATGAGTTTGAACCCCTTTCAGAAAACTAACCCATATATGGCACAGTAGACCTCTCCCACTGCTCCAATTTGCATTGCATTTCAGTAAATCTGCCTGTTAGGCTCTCCACTCTGTCTATAGTGAATGCTCTCACCCCTACACTTCTAGCTTAGACCCCAGATCTTGTATGCAAACAAGTAATCTTAAAAAAAAAAAAAAGAAATGAAAAACCAGGTATATGCATATGGGTTCAGGCCCTGGAACATCATTGAATCAGACTTTCACAATAGAAGATTCTCAGAAAAAAAAGTGAGGTAAGTTTGCAAAATGACAAAATATTGATCCTTTTTCAGAGATTCATAATGTGCATCTGCCTGCAAGAAGAAACTTTTGTAAAGTGCATACAACACAGAATTCGCAAATTATGAGTCCAAACACTAGGTTTTGATTTTGCATCCAAATTAATTCACCCCCTATAGGGGGCATTCAGCAAAGTTTGCTCTGTTAAAAAAATCACCTGATGCTATTCCAGGAATCATACCAGAGTCGCCAAAGACATTTTATCCCTTTGACCACAATTTGCCCCTAAGTTAATATGCTATTAGATATTATCTATGTCCTTTTATGATAACATGCTGCCCCCTCCTTTCTCTCCATGGGTTTTCTGGAAATAGTATTCTCCTTGTTTATTAAAACAATTGAAAGTATAAGAAAATTTCAAGGGTTATGGGGAGGAGTCCATGTCTTCACCAAATGAGTTTCTCCTGGGAAGTCTCCATTGTTTACAATGGCCATGTTTCTATTCAGGTTTTAGAGGGCATTTGGCATTGCTGCACCAGTGGCAGCTCACGTTGACTTCCAAATAACTTATATGGAGGTCATGATTGAGGGAGTTGACCTGGCCATATCCCCTTGAGTCGCTGGAGTGGCAGCCCCTTCTGGAGAGCCTGGAGATCAGTCCTCCTATCAAGATGCCTGTATCAGTGACGGAGGTTGTGATTAGTTGCCCTGAAAGGATCCCTCTCAAGGATCCCAGGGCCTCCTCAGCACTGCACACTCTGTTAACTTTAATTAGAGTAAATTATTTGTGCTTTCCTCACCCTAAAGATTAATCCAGGTAAAGGACAGTGGACCTAGAAGTAGCAGGAGGAGAACAGAGGGGAGAAAATACTTGTTTCCTTCTAGAGTGAAATATCAGATGGTATTTCAATTGGAAATTTTAAACATCTTCAAATTCAGAGGATTGTGTGTCAGTTAATGAGATTTCAGGTACCATAAACATAATTTGCCTTGGGACTTCTAGGATGGACCTTCTAGATGAATATAGGACGTGAGGGTGACTTATGGGCAGATGTAAGGAAGACTGGAGCTGATGATGAATAGCAAGTTACTTCCTGAACATTGTTATAGACCTGAAGTTGTGCCTCTTTCACCTCATAGCATTCTTGGGGGAAAAATACTATTGTCTTGTCTTTTACCTGAAAAATATTGAAAGATAGACTTACCTTTGTTTTAATAAATGACAGACACTAACATTGTTCCCAAACCATGCTGGATTCTTGTTAAATATTTGAAAATGAAAGAATGAATAAATAAATCAATTATCTAGCTCAGTCAATCATAGATGAAACAATACTTGAAACATCAATGGTCAGGACAGTGATGAAAGTGAACAGTGTCAGATAAGGGAAAGCAGCTCTCCACTGAGGTGTCAGCTCACCAAGAGGGGTGGTTGTGGATCGCTGGGAGAACATCGTCCACCAGGGACCTGCATCTGGAAGACAGAACTTTGGTGCTGGGCCCCAACCTAATTAAAACTGATGCCTGGCAATGGGAGTAGAAAGAGAGGGCAATACAAAGCTGAACATGAAGGTCTTATTGGGACCCTACTTTCCACAAGGCCCAGCAATGTTCACTACCAATCCATTTGTCTAACACATTGCCCATCTAGAAGGCAGTTTACATGGAGGTCAATTAGGGAAAGAAAAGAGGCATGCCTTGAATTTGGGATAATGGAAGAATTGCATCGAGTGTCTTCTATGTGTTTCATATTGAGTACTAAGATAAAGCAAAGTACATACAAAACAATTCTCATTTTGTATAGTTTTGACATGCAAAAAGATCAACTTCAAAAATTCAAACAAAAAGTTCAAAATTTGTTATCGTTCTTCAGCAAAAAATTACTCCATCAATTACAGAGATCCATCACGATCAGAAATCAGGAATGTTATTTCCTGCAAAGTTGGTGCCTGCGTATTTGCTATTCAATCCATGCACATCTGGAGCTTAGCTGAGCTTCAGGAAGAACTGAGCTGCCAGGTGTAAAGACAGCCCATTCCAGTGACAAGACAAAATAGAATTAATAGCCAGACTTTCAATCATTTACAATAATAGTATAAACAAGAGGTTAAACTGGAGAAAGTGCCAACTTTCCTCCCATTATACTTCCCCCTAGTGGAATGGGATTAGTTAGACCCATACAGATCTGATGTGAGCTCACTGCTGAGGAAGTCCAAAATAAAAAACTCCCACATTTTGTGGACCCAGGGGCTGGAGAAAGAGAGAGAACAGGGCCTAGCATGAAAATCACTGAGTACCGAGGCAGAAAATTGTATTCAAGATTTCCCTTCTCCCTACCCCCATCAGGAGACCTGAAGAGGATGTCTGCCTAAAGGCTTCAGATAAAGAGATCAGGAATTCTGTCACCTAAACTAAGATTGCACATGTGCCAAACAGCACAAATTGTAGACCTGCTATGCCTCAAGTCTGATGGGGAGGGAGGATAGTTTCCCCATGAAGCATGCCAGATAGATCTTTTGCAATTCTTTACAGTTGCCTAAAAAAAAAAAAAAAAAAAAAGCAACTGTGCTTTGGCCAGGAGCCAAATGTCTCAATGTAAGATAAAAAAAAGCTGTCATCGTGTTGCCTCTTTGACTTCCATGACAAGGTTGCATAACATCTTACCAAAATAGGTAATAGAATTAGTCAGCAAAGATGAAAGTGGAGCACAGAAATAAAAAATGATGATGCTGGAAATGAAATATGAATTGAATATAAATTATATTATCGAAGAAATGACTACTGGAAGGAACATGGACACTGCTGTCATTTGAAAACTCTATATACAGTCAGAAGAATCCAGGGGAGGAGAGACTTCAGTCTACATCAAAAAAGTAGTTGTGATGCAAAGAATGTTCAGTATTCTGGGGAGGCAAGGACAGTGACAAGTGTTTCTTAAAGACTTCCTCAGAGATGTCTCACAACATGCAAAGCACAAAAGACAAAATGTTGGAAGCTGATCCAAACTCAGAGAGAAGTGTGGTAATTTGCTAAGGTGTTGAAAAGATATTGCTCTGTCTCCTAAGTTATACTAGAGAAGAATGTAGAAGGTGGCACATCTCCAAACTGTCTAAGCTGTTCTTGGTAAGATTTTAACAAAGAAATGAAACACTTTAATTCCCAATGTCTCTACTGTTGTAAATCAGTGCATTAAATATCAATTTTGCATCTTTTTATTTTTCTATACATATATAATTTGACAGTATTTGATGTTGGGACAAAAAAATTAAATATTATAAAAAAATTTTAAGTTTTGTATTAATTATTAAGATTGCTTTATTTGGTTCTAGCTTCCATAAACATTTGTTAGCCTTATGCTGCCTGTATTAAGGAACTCAATCATCACAGAAAATCTTAACTTAATTATTTCTGATTTGAATATGGAAATTAAAACTCAGAATAGAGAAGTTGCCTATAACTGATTACAGAGCAATTGGTAGAAATTGAATTTGAACACATGTACGGATAACTCCCAACTTCATGGTCTCAGCAACACCATAAGAGAGCAGACAGCCAATGCCTGTCAGCTTCTTCAAAACCTTGGCAATGGGCCTGCTCTGGGATGAACCAGGTTCCTATTCCAGTTAACATTTGATCTGAAGACCATTATTAAACAACTCAGTTCAGTGAAATTCTAACATTAATAATTTCTAAATTTTTTTATCATTTCCCCTATTTAGTGTTGGCAATGTTAACTCTTGCAATGCTCCCAGCAATGAAAAGAGGGATTTCCTCTTGAAAATAAATAGGTCCTATTTCTGAAAATAGAACCTTGTAATTTTTGTGTTTTAACTCACTGAAATATACTTAAGAGAAACGCCTGAACATGGACAAAAGAAGACATATGTAAAGAATCTACATAACATCCCTGCTCACAAGTTGCTATGTATACCCCAAACAGAATATCCTTCTGTGATCCAAACAAGTAAGCTCTAGGGCAAAACTGTGGATGAGAACTAGCAACAGAACAGGAAGTCAAAAATCCCCAAAGATATCCTGATATCCAAATATGATTTGTTGTATGACATTACTCTATTTTACATGTAAGTTGCATTGTCTGCTATGTATCATATGACCTATTTATATTACTTTGTTATATAACTTATAGGAAAGAAACTGGAGGGAAACAAAGATTAATTAATTCACTCCAATTGCAGGGATTATTATGTTTCAGGCCCGGGACTGTGTGGGTTCTATGCTCACTGCTTACATCCTCAGCAATCCTTCTGCCTCACCCCTCACTCCCATGACTCGGCCCATTTCCATTTATGAGTTCTTGTCCAATATGATATTGCTCACTAGTCTTAGACTCAAGTATTATCATCGCCTAGACTACACTTCTTGCTCTGGGCTCCCATTGCAGACTTGCCCATTAGATCCAGCAAAAGTAGCTCCATCCCCAAGCCCACACCATTCTACCTGAAGCCTGTCACTTCCCAAATACTTCAAGTCCCTGCACTCCCCTGGCTATGCTTGACCTCCTCTTGTTACTCCTACAATGACCAGGGATTTCTAGGAGACAAGTTTATTGTATAATCTCACAAGATTCTGATTCCTGGATTTCCCTGCCACTATGGTACAGAGTTTGCAAATATACCCCAAGTTAATCTTCAAAGTAACGAGTTTAGCTTTGAGTTTTGCTTTGTTGCTTTGTTGCTTTGCTTTGTTGGTTCCTTTTGTTTTCTTTTTGATTTGTTGTTGCTGCTCCCATTTCCCTTCTGCTTCCCACCTAAGGTGATCATCATTACAAATTCCATTTTTCTCCTTAGCTTCCTTTTTTTTTGTTTTACATATGTTAATGTCTTATTTATATATTTCTAAAATGTATGCATGCATACACATCTTGTTTATCTATATTATTTTAAATTTTGTGTATCTGGTATCAGGCCATGTATAATCTTTGGGGATTTTTCACTTCTTGTTATGTTGCTAGTTCTCATCCATAGTAAGCCCTGGGGCTTACTTATTTGGATCACAGAAAGATATTCTTTTTGGAGCATACATAGCCGCTTGTGAACAGGGATGCTATGTACATTCTTTGCATATGTCTTCTTTTGCCCACGTTCAGACGTTTCTCTTAAGTACATTTCAGTAAGTTAAATCACAAAAGTTACAAGGTTTTACTTTAGGAAATAAGACCCACTTATTTTTGACAGAAATCACACCAAGGTTCAATCCACCAGGAATGAGTGAGAAACACTTTGTCTCACATCCTCTCCAGAAATGACAGTTGTGGGATTTTTTTCATGTGTCTACAGAATGAGTGTAAAATTATTACCACCTAGTGTTCTTGATTTTCATTTCTCTCTTCATTTAATGGTGTCAAATATCTCTACATGGGTTTATTGAACACATCTTTCCATTTTTTAAGATGCCTGTTCAGTTTGTGCCATCTTTCTATTGATTGTCCATTCAAATAATGAGCGTGTCACTAGAGAAATTGCCTCTGTATCTCAGCCTGAAAGAACATGGCAATTTCTAGGTCCCAAATCCTGTGGATTCCTCACACTGCACCTCTCTGCAATGAGCTTCACTGTTTTAAGACTGTAGGGAAAGTCATTGCTCTACTAAGAGAACCTTCAGGCAGATGAAGAGGAGGGAAAATTAGAGGTTGACCCAAAGCATGCCCCTTGAAATGAGAATATATTTTAGACATCTGATCAGGTTTCAGCGACTGTCTTAGAAGTCTCCAGTGAGTAAGTGATATAGAATTTCAAAATTTGGATAAATGTCGGTGTCACACAGGTGATAGGAGACACTCTGTTGAGGGAATCCAGCCATCAGAAAATAACAAAGGGTCTTGTGGGAATATTTTCATCATCTGGAAGCTATGTCCACTGAACTAGTATTAAGTTAGAAAAACTCCCTTTGAGCAAGACTGGTGAAAGCAAGCTGAGACTGCTGGGTCTATAAGTAAGAACACAGACATGGTAGACCTGGCAAAGAAAATAGCCACGGTGAAAATGAGGATGAACACAAATGCTTGTGAGATAAAAAATATTAATACAAAGGGTGTAGCATGGAGACAGGTTCAACTCAAGCTCGGCTTTAAAGATGCATTGGGAAACCATTTTAAATTAAAATAATTTTCTGAAAAAGAAAAGGAATCCGGGTCTGATGGGCAGCAAAGTATAAACATATTCTGGAATCCATTTTGATTTCCAGGAATCAAGAACTCCATATTTCAACGGTGGACTAGTGGCTTCATTTGAAGATGGAGCTGTTGACTGTTTTCTGATTCTTCAGGACTGAGTCGTCACGACCCACTATGAGACTAAACTTTCATGGAGGATTCCCAGATTTGATAAACTATAGAGGAGAAAAGGAGTTTATTTTCATGAATGTTTTTGCACTCAATATATTTGTAACACTTGGCTTTCTTCAGGGATATGATTGAGTAGGATATAGTATCTGCCCTCCAGTTGTCTAATAATATTAATAATGACATAGACTCTATAAGAAGTGAGATTCATATACTAAGCGCTTTGCATGAATTATCTCATTTAATCTTATTAAAACCACGTAAGAGAGAAACTAGTATTAGAGTCATTTTCCAATGAGGACACTGAAGCTGAAAATGCTTCAGAAATTTTCCCAAGATCACCCATAGAGTGGAAGAAGAATTTGTATCTAAGCAGTTAAACTCTCTTGTCTGCATGTGGACTGGTGTTACTAAATGTTCTTTATGGGGGAAGGGAGGGGGTCCCCAGCTCCTTACAACTTAACTCATTTTGTTGTACTGCTAACCATTTAAGACATAGACCAAGTATAAGTTATTTTATATCTTGTGCAAATGTATTACAGAACACATCTACAAATAATACAACACCAACATAATTTAAAATAAAATAACACATGAATGAGACAGAGCATCAGTTTTTACAATAGTAAGTTGCAACTATGCATCTGGGAGTCAGAGTGCCCGCAATGACTCTTGTCTCCCATGTTTCTCTCTATTTGAGTGACTGTGAAACTTCATTAGTGTGGTGTTCCATGGTGCCATCTGGCCTCCACTAGGTGAAAGCGCATCACTTATGAGTTAATTCACACCAGTACTTTTCTCATTAGCCTGAGATAGTGAAAGAAGCATTTCTTGACATCAACTCAATTATCAACACAAACCAATATGCAGGCACTAAAATCTCCTAGCTGTGGTCAGGTGTAAGCTAGCAATCCCCTGAGAGAAATTCAGCCATCAGTTTGAGAAACACTTTATTATTCTCTAATTTTTCCCCCTAATTCCATTCCTTTAAAAAAAAAAGCAATTATTTCCCTGTGTGTCAAGACAGAGAAAAATGCAGGAACCCATGGAACCGTAAAGGACATCAACACATTTGCTATAAGAGTATAGTAAGACTTTCCTAAAAGTGTGGCTTCTGAACCAGTTCCTTTTTTTCTATAATAATGTATTCTTTCAATTGTGGTAATATTAGTATTTTTGCCACTGCAGGATATCCACCACCAAACCACCCATACTCAACCACCATAGTCCATTGTGCTTCCTTCCTTTTGGTTGCTACCCCTCACCCCCACACCCGCTCCCTACTTCGGATGCTTCAGTTCTTTAGTCAGTTCTTGAGAAAGAGAAAATGGAGGAACCATCATAAGAAAAGGCAAAGGGATAAAATGCTACATGATGTGTCTTTAAAACATAAAAATTATATGTCATTCATGGGAATAGGAGGAGGCTAGAGAAGCATGTGGAAAATAAGTCATAGAGTTACTGACACTTATATCTATGCCTACATTTATTTCTGTATTCACATTCATGTACACATCCATTTCTACTCTAATCTACTTCTACATATATAGCTACAGCTAAATCTGCACCTACATCCACATTTACTTCTACAGCTACTTCTCCACCTACATCCTGTCAACTTCTACATCTACATCTACATATACACCTAATTTTATGTCTACATATACATCTATATATCTACATCTGCTTCTACATCTGAATCTGTATCAACTTCTATATCCTTATCTACGTCTGTTTTACATCTCCATCTTCAGCTATATATCTCCAACTCCATCTACTCCTACACATACAGCTATGATCTACATATATATCCAACATGCCCATGGCCTATGGATTAAAATAAAGGGAAGAAAGATAGTGTTGTTATTGACCTCACATTCTCATTTCCCACTGCACTGTACAGGGGGAAATTCTTCTATGTTTAAAATGGAAAGGACATAAACTTTGATGAGACAATCTTCTCCCAATTACTCGGAACATTCACCTTACTGTCCTCTTCCTACAGACTGACATACCCTAGCTATAGAAGGCAGGGTTCATTGTTGACAAGAACATCACTTGGAACTCTCACTTGCCATCATGGGCATTGTATTATGCAACCATAGTTTGCTAAGCCCCACTTCCCTACTCCCTGATCATTACTGCTTTCATGACTACATGCCTTAAAGCAATAACTTTCATTTACCTTAATGTTTCTTTAATAGGGGCATGCTGGCCCATATTCATGTGCACTTACTTGCATAGCATTTTTTTATCTAAGAGCTTGTGCCAACACCAAAGACATAAATTTAGTAAAAGTAGAAAAGCATAAAGAAGAAAATAAGCACAGCCCATGGGCCTCCTTCACAGAATTTGATGTTTTTCTCAGAGCAGTTCTTTGCATATTAGGAACTTATTGACTTCAGAGTGTTATTGTTAACATTATAATATAATTCATTTTTATAAAACTTTAAATATATTGGAAAATAATTTACTAGTGTGTAGGATCTCTTTATGTCCTTTCATATTATTGTTGGTCATTTTCCCACACTTCAATTTACTTATTCAATCATCAAATATCTGTGAGCACTTATCAGCACCAATCATAGTTCAAAGACTAAGATAAGACAAGTAAGATCCCTGTCTTCTAGGAGACTTTTATTAAAGGGGGAAAAGCAGATAATGAACAAATGTAGTAAAATCCCAAAATTACACATAATGTACTCAAACTATGTGCAGAGAAAAAGGCTGATTTTTTTTTAGCATTTATATCTTCCACATAATCTATCATTCCTTAAAATGTGAATAAAAGATAAGTAAAATGAATTATAGTACCTGCGAAGAAACACAGACTTATTTATAAAATATAAACACTTTTTTCAGCTAAATCTTAGGTTCTTTAGTTAAAATATCCCATTTAGATTCCAGGAGAGTGTCCATTTTAGAGTACCTGACTGCAATATCCATTTTCATACTCTTTGCCTGCAGGGTCATCTTAGTCCAACCCTAAGATTGGCTGATCCACTGTGTTCTTAGCTCTAATTTAGCACATGGAAATTTCCAGTCCTTTACCTGGTACAGATTATGCAAGGAGATTCTGATATACTAACATTCAGATATATATTGATATATACTGATGCTTTTAAATGACTGCAAATTTCATTTCCACCAAAGTCATTTGCCATTCTGAATCTTATCACATATCATAGCAACCAAGAAGTCTCCAAATATTCATCCCCAAGCTGCACCTCAAGTAGTGGAGGAAAAAATGAGGCTTTCTGAAGTGACCTGTTTTCTTTCTTCCACCATATTGTAAAACTTGAACAGATTGGCTAGGAGGTCTCATTGCCTTATGCTGTGTCTTTCTCTTCCTCTAATTTTCATGTGGAGACATTGTTTCTGCATTTCTGCAAGGGGCTCAGAATGGGGGAGAGGGGAGCACAGGGGGCTGTGGTGAAGGTACACGGGTGAATTGGTAGTGGGAAACCTACAGGGAATACCCAGTAATGTAAAAGACATAAATAAAAATAACAATTGAAAAAAAAAATGCAGTCTCCAGGTTGAGTTGTTGGGAAACTAAAAGACCTCAATAAAGTTTTCCCGCTCATTTTTCTTCCTCCTGATTTTACCACAGTGCCTGTGTATCCACAAAGCTTGATTTACAGTCTTTATTATCTTAATATCTGCTCAAACGAAAAAATATATTTGACAGTCAAACTGGGGGAATGAGTTTATTGATTTAACAGGTATGTCTTTTCTCTCTGAAGAGAAAAATAGAAAATTCAGAATATGGAAATATATCAAAAATACTTCCAAAAGTGATATTCCTGTAGCATTAAAACATAAATTGTCTTGCCTCAGTCACAGAGACCATTGCCTCCAGCAAGTAGTGGTGTGACTGGCATCGCTGCCTCCTGTCACACTCCTTCCTCCTGCAACAGGATGTAATTTGGCATTATTCCTATACAGCGTCTTGGAAACAACTCCATATTAATAAAAATATGAGGGTTATTTGCCAGGGTTACACTGGTAAGCAGAGCACCTTTCACAGCCAGCAGGCACTGGATTGTGGCTCCCAAGTAGTTGGAGGAATTGGACCAGGAAAAGGAGGTAAGACACATCTGGGCTTATAGCTATTTAATTCTATGAAGGAGGCTAAAGAACAGACAGGAGTAACAGCTTCTGTCACTCGTGGCGTTCCTCCTTCTGCTGCAGTTGCCACTGATGATGCTATTGAGGCAGAAATGCCCTCAGTTGTGTGTATTTCTAAAATATTCCACAGTGCGACAAGGTGTGGGTCAAACAAACTGCTGTGCCAGCAAAAGTCAAGGCTGATTGGGCCAAACTGTCCTGGAATCCTGGAAAACGTAAAACTGGCATCATGCCTAGCCATATTTGCAGGAAAGGTAGAAATGGTGCTGTGTCCCGAATGGCAACTTGACTTATGAAGCGATTCACCAAACAACACAAGTTGAAACTGTGTGTTGGCACTGGTGCTTACCCTCTCAATGGAACAGATTTAATTGACTGCCTTGAAATCTTTCTGAGTGAGACATGGACAGGTAGACGTAGGAGGCATAGAGTTCCCGATTGATCTGGCGGTTGATGGCGGCCTCCGAGTCCTGGTGGTAGTTCTGGCGCACCTGCGAGGGGGACGAGTTCCTTATGGCGGCAGTTGAGGAGAGGCGGTGGCAGCGCGTCGCTGGAGCAGCGGCGAGGGCCTGGGGGCAACCCGATGGCCCTGTGAGCTGGAGGCAGCGGGCTGACTCTGAGCAGTCGGGCCGGGGTGGGGGACGAGCGCCAGGTTCCATCCAAGCACTATTGAAGCAGGAAACCGCGGCGCCTCTCCGTGATGATGTGGCTTTGAAGAACTTTGCCAAATATTTTCTTCACCAATCTCATGAGGAGAGGGACCATGCTGAGAAACTGATAAAGCTGCAGAACCAGTGAGGTGCCCGCATCTTCCTTCAGGACATCAATAAACCCCACCGTGATGACTGGGAGAAGGGGTGAATGCAATGAAGTGCGCCTTGCACTTGGAAAAGAGTGTGAATCAGTCAGTCACTACTGGAGCTGCACAAACTGGCCACTGACAAAAACTACCCTCATTTGTGTGACTTCTTGGAGACTCATTACCTGGATGGGCATCAAAGAATTGAGCCCAAAGATTGGGGCTCCCAAATCTGGCATGGCCGAGTATCTCCTTGGACAAGCACACCCTGGGAGAAAGTGACAAAAACTAAGCTAAGCCTTTGGCTGGCTTCCCATAGCCCCGGGGGTGACTTTTCTGGTCACCAAGGCTGTGTATGCATGTTGGGGTTACTTTTACCTTTTCTATAAGTTGTACCAAAACATCTACTTAAATCTTTCATTTGTACCATTCTTTCAAGTAAAGAAATTTGATATACATTGGGACAAAAAAAAAAAAAAAGAAATCTTTCTGAGTGACATAGCCACAGAAGGCATAACACTGGTTCATGAAATTGGTGGTGATGCAGAAGAAACTATTGCAGAACTTTTGAAGCAACATAATTCAAGTCCCCAAAACAAACATATGGTGTCTTTCATTTCCCAGTAGCAGAATGGGCCATGCACGCACAACTATTGCTGGAGGAAAAGGCAGAGCTAAAGAAAAAATAGCTGCCCTTCAAAATGCAGGAGTTGTAGTTAGCATGTCTCTTGAGTAACTGGGAACCAACATCTACAATGAGTTTGAAAAGAAGACGCTGTAAATGAAAAGACTATCAAAAGTTCCCTAAACGTATGGACTGAACCAGCAGCAGTTTACTTATATCCGCCCATTGTCAGCCTGTGCACCTGCCTCTTGGATTTCAGTCAATGAGATTCTAAGCCAAATTAAGGCTTAGGATATCCTCTATTGAGATGTATTCACCTCATTGTATAACAGAGACAGACAATAAATTTCTCATGTGGCTTAAAAAAACAATAAGTCATATGACTCTTTTCATCCAAAAAATACTAACAGAAGACCTCCTATGTGCAGAAACTATCCCTAGGCACTGGGGAGTCAGCAGTGACTCTAGATGTTTTATAAAAATCGTTGCATCATTTTATTCTCAAAACAATCACACAAGTATAAATCCTTATTCTATTTTCTTAGGCATAAGAAAGTAGTGTAACAGAGAGTCTAAGTTGCTTACCCTGGTCCTAACCCAGAAAGTGCTGGATCCACAGGCTAGCTGTGTCCTGTGCATTCACATGAGGATACAGGTTCTACCTGCCCTCTGAAAATGTGTTTTCCTTCTGTTTTCACCTTTTCCAGTAGACTTTTTCTGCGTCCCCCATTTTATTCTTCATCACAGAATTTTTTTGGCTCCTCCTAAGGCACATTTCTTCATGTGAAATTATGTAGGCATACAGATGCATATATACACAGAAGTGAATACATTCACTTACTATTCATCTGACTCCCCTCATACAGTATGTGGGAGGGAATCCTCAAGATGTCTATATTCTAATCTCTAGAATTTGTGAATATATTATATAACTCAGCAAGGCAGAAGTTGGCTATCGTCGGTTGACTTTAGGATATTATGATACCTCCCGGTGTCAGTTGGGCTAAGGTAATCTCAAGGCCTCTTTAAATGTGAAAGGAAGAGATAGAAGAGTCAGCATCAGAGCAATAAAGTATAAGAACTCAACCAGTTATTCCTGGATTTGAAAATGGAGGCAGCTTCTGGATTAAAAACAAGGCTATGAATTTCACTTAAAACTTCCAGAATGAATACCTTGGTTGGAGCTAGGTAAAACCTATTTTAGACTTCTGACTTCCAGGACTGTTTGGTAATAAATTGGTGTTTCTTTATAAGTCACTTGTATACATACAGCAGCCCCCAATCTTAGGCCTAAGCATACAACTAAGGATGGTGGCATGAATAGAAAAGTAAAAGCCCCAGATGCTTCTGGAAAATGATGTCTGCTTACTGCCTTCAGTCCCATAGTCACCACAATAACTAAATCTTCACCTGTCACCTGGAACATTTCTCTAGCCTCCAAACATGTACTCTCAGCTTCCAAATGACCTTTTTAAAGTTTGTGTTTAACATTTAACTTCCATGTTCAAAGTTCATTCACTGTCACACTCCCCTCTGCATGGCCTTTAAAAGGTAGCTGCAGGCCCCAACCTATCCCTCCTCTATAGCTTCAAATTACATGTACCCAAACCAAGCTGCTGGCTACTGGCCATGGGTGCCTTATAATGCCCCCAGACACTTTACTCCTGCCTTTGCATAGAGGCTCATGCTCTTCTCCCCGTGCTGGCATCCCCCCTGCTGAATCCTGTTTCATGGCGCATGACCCTCCTCCATCCAGAATCAGTGGATCTAAGGTAGGGGAAACATCTTCAATATCTAAAAATCCTGTGCCTCCAGCTAAGTTGTCTCTACTCTTTCAGAGACTCCACAGACTAATCTGGTCTGTGAAGTCTTACTCAACTGGAGAAAAACTTCTCATCCTTTGAAATTCAATGGAATTTTATTTAGCTGTACTTCCAGCTATCCGCATGGAACAAGTTTTAACTCTCATGGTTTATTTTTCTTGCCTGACTACTAGATTGCAGGACCCAGAGAGCAGGGAACTTGCCTATGATACCAAGCTCTCCAAGCAGGCACAAATATATGTTACTTGGCCTTGGGACCAACATTTCATGGTTTGCCAGCTAGAGAAATCACCCAAGGAGACACAAATCACTCTACTTAATTAGCCCAAAACTGCCAAGAAAGCATGATTCTAAGTCTAATTTTATAAATAAAGAAATTGAGGTTTAATGAGATTAAATCATTTGCTGAAAGGGAGAAGGCAGGAGCCAACGTGGATGCCCTGACTGCCAAGTGCAGTTTCTCCACCACACCTACTGGGCTGATTGGCAGACCATTTTCTGGTGTCCTGCAGCAGGATGCAGAGATGAGCTACCAGCTAGATCGAGCACAATGGGGTGATCGGAATGAAATAGAAAGCCTATTCTGGATCCTCAGATCAGGGAATTTCTCCAGATCTGCTACCAACCCTTTGTCTTAAACCTTCTAATTTGCACTTATTCCCCATAATTCCTCTCCTATCTCCTCATTACTCAATTCTCTGTGCCAACCCACTCAGAGTCATGATTTCCCTGGATGGTTTTTATGTTCTGATGTTTGTCTTCTACCACCTCCGGAATCCTTCCTCTAGGCTTCAAGCTCCCCTCCACCCCCCAAAAATCTCCCACCCTGACCAGTGGTTGTAGATGGCACCACCCCCAACCTGCCTGGGACAGGAGTCCTTAACTTTGCTTTCTCAGAGAAGATTTAGCCAAGGTCAGTTCTTTGTGCATAATAAGCACAATTAGATATTTGTTAAACTGGAAAATGTTCAAAATTAAACAACTGATGTGCAGGTGGGTCCAACCATCATCAGGAATCATTCTCAACCCCCTCACATAACACACCATGTTGTCAGAGCCATAACCCTTAAGTAGAAGGCTAGAAAAATCGACCATGAAATAGAGATTTTCAGTTACAGGGACCACTGCTGAATTAATAAGCTATCTGTTGAAATCTTATTGCCATAAATCTGGGACTAGAATAAATGAAATCAATAGCAAGGCAAGAAGTGAGTAATAACACCAACTCAGAACTAGAAGTGAGTTTTGCTTGTGTCCTCAGAATATCCTACAGTTTTTTGTTTCCTACTTAAAATGCAATAGATGAAAAAGTGGGCAGATATCACAGCACTGGCTTTTTCTCCTTCCTGGGAATCACAAACTACCATCTAGTCATTAGCAATGAAATGCATGTTTCTAGGTTAATTTTTAGGCTCTATCTGTGCCCAGGGAGAACTGTAGAAAAATCCTGCCCCTATACTCAGTTTGTATCTTGTTTGTGTGATTTTTCTTCCTTGCTTATATTCATCTTTTTACAATTAATCGATTCATTCCTTCATTCAGCAAACATTTATGGAGCATATCTTCTTATCCAGTGCCATGTTACAGAGATTGAAAATTGAAGAAGACAGAACTGCTGTCATGGAAAAAATAAAAACACAAAATAATTGAAGATGACCGGTTGTGCTGTTTTCCCTAGGACATGCTTATTAGGTCTGGTAAATACCAGGAAAATCATGGGAGATTCAGGATACCTCGCTACCCTGTGGAGGAGATAAAAGGGCTGATGGATTATTACAGACTTAACTGCTAAATTGAGATGTTCCTAGAATGTATAGGAAGTCCTGTCATGGTTCAGTATCTGTAGGCTTCCTGCAGCCTTGACTTCCGAAAACACACAAATTAAGGAAACCAAAGGGGGTGGGGGAGGGGGAGGGTAAGGGCGTGAGCAGGGGAGGGTCAGTCAATGAGTTGAACTTTGAAGAAAAGTTGAGAACTGGATTTAAAGTCATGGTCTGGGTATCCCAACACTCAAGAAGTCTCTTGGAAAATGTGACCATGAAGTCTATATTCAGTCAAAGAAAATGCTATTCTCCAAGGAAGTGGAGATGAATAAAAATGCTCACTATAGGATGAATGTTTTTGTTTCCCAAAAATGCATGTAATGAAACTTAAGTTTCAATGTGTTCTTATTTGGAAGTAAGGCCTCATGATTAGGGAATGAGGGTAAAACCCCAGAGAGTCCAGAGACCTCCCTCCTTCTTCTACTGCAAATAGATGATTGTCTGTGAAGCAGGAAGCCTTCACTGGACACCAAATCTACTGATGTCTTGATACTGTATTTCTTGAATTACTATTACCTTCTACCCCATAAAAACTGCTTCTGTAAGCCATAAGATCAATTTTAAGTGTAAATATTAACAATTTCAAATGAGACCAATTTTAACAATGGATTTTAATAATAAATCCATAGGATCAATTTACATTAATTAAGGACAATTCTGTCTGTGGTGTAGTAAAAAGGAATCAATTGCAACAACAATGGTAAAACCACTGAGGGTATTAGTAAGAATTATCAGGAGCCTATGAGTTCCTGGTGGTGGCCAGAGACATCCTCACCTTCTCTCAAGCCCTGGATTCTGTGGCTTACTCACCAGATGGGAGTGAGGAATGTCTTCAAGACAGTGAAAACAATCACCATCTACAGATCTTAGTCACAAAACCCACCAAGAGAATGCAGACCTCCTCCATGTTTCAGGAGCCCTCATTTTTCAGCAGGACTCAATGTGGTTTGGGCCACCTGGAAAGTCATATCATAAGTCCCAAATCACTTCAGGATGGTCCAATAACATGTATAGTCACCCACCCCCTCCATCTATATTGCCACAGCTGACAGGACACGGAGCAACATCTGACTAAGATCGATGAGTAGATGAACTAAACCAATCAGACGCTGCTGCTGCAAACTGAAATTGCCTAGAGGTCAAGCACTGGCTGGTTGTCTCTGGTCATGCACAAACTGAGGAAATGAGTCAGAAAGAAAATGATTGGGAGAGACATGAGAATTATCAGGGAGACCTTGAAAAATACAGAAAAGGGGACTTGCGAGCCCAATTTTGCAATATTCAGGAAAGAGGGAGAAGTAGAAGTGAGAGATACCATGAAGATCATCAAAGATAGAAAAGATCTCCCTGGCCCCCCTGGTGGCACAGCAGTTGGGCGCTGCACTGTGGAGCTGTCGGGAGCAGCGATGCAGTTTCGATGCCTGGCCGGGGATTTTCCCACATGGCACGGCAGACCTCTCCTGCCTTGCCCACTGCTCCCCACAGCAGTGTATTTCTGTCGATCTGCCTGTGCTGTTCCCCACTCTATCTCTGGTGAACCCTCTCGCCGCCCCACGCCTCTGGCTTGTACCCCAGCTTGTATACATAAATAAATAAATCTTTAAAAAAAAAAAAAAGATCTTCAGATTCCTATTTTCTTCTGGCCTACCTAAATGAGTTATTATAAAAGCTTTGAAAAGCACCTGGCAAATGTTAATGCATGGTAAATGTTGACCCTTATTATTCTGGGTATACATGAGTTTGTTGTAATGTTGGAAAATGTATGTATTAGGGCAACCTGAGTGGATTCTATTGTGGCTTTCTACTAGAGACTATAGAAAAGTACATGAAGTTTTCCTCACTACCTGAAATTTACAAAATTATAGATCATACCTATCTTACTATTCAAACTAATTAGTATACCCTTAAAGGTTGTTTTCGAGACCCAATGATCTTCATCCATATCAGTTTTGTTGTTTCCCTTTCTTTGATGGTCAAATATAACCCTGTATAATGAAGCTAGAGGCCAGATCAGAGAAAGTTTTATATTTAACAAGCAAGGTTTATTTTTATATTTTATTGAAGTAACATTGCATTATGACATTATGTAAGTTTCAAGAGTGCATCATTAAAAATTAACGTATTTTCAAATTCTGCTAAAATATCGTCAGCACACATTCATGTCTCACGCATACAATGTCTCTGGTCATGAGTATTAAACTTCTGCAACAAAACATAGTTTAATTTTGATATTCAAACCAAAAAACTGACAAAATCTATGATTCAATATCCATGTTGTGCATATAACAAAGTTGATTCAATACAAATTATTTCCTAGAAGTCAAGTCCCAGTAGGCTTTTGGACAACCTCTTGTCCCTGGGAAGTGTTACTTAAAGCTGTTACTGTGTGCATAGACGTCCCAAGATGTGCTTGTTAGGTACAGATCATCTAGAAGGGCTGGATTCTCTTAATCTTGGTATAAAAGCCTACAAAACAAGCTGGGTGAACAAAGATCTGCTTAACAGAAGTAAGTCTCAAGTTTCTGCAGACCCAAGCTTAAGAGTGAGAGTTGGAGACAAGAGGAGGATCAGAAGGGCAGATGATGTGGTCAGGCCTGAGCTGGGAATATGGCCTCTGCCTTAGAAGCCACTGTACTACATTCCTTGGGACCAGGAGGATGGGTTGCCTAATGCTTAGCAAGATATTTCTCTTCCTTCCAAAAATGTTGATAATATCAGTGCCTGATGAACATCGATGGTCATTTTGATTGATAGCACAAGAGTAAATACTCCAGAAGTATTACAAAAGCCTTGTGATTGACAACCCCTAGACTGCCAGGTACCCCCATGTCTTTAAAATGAAAAAACTCTCCCTTCTCCTGCATCTTCCCACACTCCTTTCTTTCCTACATAATTTTCCTTCATGTGCTGACGAGGAAGCAGCCTTTTCTGAATACTAACACTGCTGTCGTTCTGATGTAGCTACACTCGCTAATAAACATGTCCTGTGTGGAAAGAATTTTGTGGTTCAGAGTTTGGTTTTCTAAGTGCAAGATATATGAATCAGCTAGTCAGTGACAATGAGAAGAAGGTTCAGTCATTGTCAGCCACAGTCTTAAGTGAGGGTGCCATGTGAAGCTGCTGTTGTTGCGAACTGTGAAAAACGTGTCACCCAAAGATGCTAAGTGGGAGTTGATTTCTACTCCACCATCCCATATTAAGCTGTGTGCTGTGGAAGGTGCTTTTCAAAGTTCATTACATCTGTGTAAAGTCAGTAAAGCAGTAACTCAAAAATTAAACAAAGAATTGGCTTCCAGGAGATTTTTCTTTTTTAAATAGGTTCAAAGTTATGATCTTCAAGTTGAAAGAAAATGCAGGGGAGCAAGGGGAAAGGGGGATTCACATTGTGTTATAAACTGGTATATATATTTCACATCATAAACCTATGAAGGACTGTTTGAAATTTCACAATTAAAGAAGGATATTTCAGAAGTTTTCATAAAACAGTTGCAGAACAAAAGACACAGACTCAAGTTTTACCAAATAAAAGGGTCACAAATCAGTTCATTACAACAACACTTCACCCAATGTCTGATGACCTTGAACACAAACCTTTAGCACAAGTTTCAGCCTGAGAAGCTCATCTCCCTGTCACAATTCCCAAAAGTCAATCCCTGCCAACACATTCATGGTCCTCA
Source organism: Scalopus aquaticus (assembly GCA_004024925.1). NCBI lineage: Eukaryota > Metazoa > Chordata > Mammalia > Eulipotyphla > Talpidae > Scalopus > Scalopus aquaticus. Next base: position 23,731 of record PVIJ01011126.1, read on the forward strand.
ATCCAATAAGAACAAAGAATATTTAACTGTGACTTTTTTTTTTCCAATTAGAATGAATGTTCTTTCTTCAACTTCTAATGTTGGAAAGATAGAGAAAATGAATTACAAGGATTCAAGGAGCAGGAGCAGGTTACTAGGGACTTAAGATTGAATTCCTGCCCCAATAAAACTGCATTTATATGGCTTTTATAATTCAAATGAGTTAATTATTCTAAAGATTTTTCCTTTTTTTGACAATTCAAGTAATTGTGTTTTGTATTTTTTGGTGAAAACAGCAAAGCAAAGGCTAGAGGTACATTCTGGGCAATCCCCTTGATAGGACTTAAAGGGAATCATAATTAAGGAAAGGGAACATATATTTTGAAAACACAAACAAGGGTGTAAAATAATGGTACATCATTAATTAAAAATAATATATGATTGAGAAAAAGATGAAGAGGAATGAGGTCACTTATGGGGAGTGTTTAGAACAGCAAATCAGCAAATTACTTCTTAATTTAAAGAAAATAGAATTGGATTTACAGAATAAAGAGTTTCCAATATTATTGTCATTTTTCTTTGAAAAAATATAGTTTTTTAGAAAGAAAAATACTCAGTTAATCAATAAATATTTTTCATATATGCAACCAACGCTCAAAAGAATTTGAAACAAAGCCTTCACAAAGTGATGCCTTTTAGGTCGAAAAAAAGCATATAGGGAAGAAGAAAGAAATCCTTCCTATGTGGGTTGCAAAGTGACTTTTACTTTATGAAACAAAAGTGATATATATATATATATATCACTTATATATAAAATATCACTTATATATATATCACTTATATATACATATATACATATACACATATATATATCACTTATATATATATAATTATCTTATTACTGCTGTGACATAATTCATCAACATCATTATTATATCCTATTTTGTTTTTAATTGCATTAGTACTTTAATTCTAAACCTTGAAACCACTTCGTATGCTTATAAGGATAGGTTGTTCATCTTTCTCTTAATTCAGCTCCAAAACTTCATTAGAAAAAAGAAACAGAATATGAATTAGGTAATATTCACTTCTTCAAATAATTTGGGTGGGGTTATGTAGAAGGACTCAATAAACTAGTCAATTTTCCTAGAACAAAACCTGGTAACTAGTTTCTTACAGTTGAAATTCTAATAAGCTTTCATTAATTATCCATTTGTGGGGTCAGTCTCCCCAAAAAGGTCAGACAGACTTTTTTGAAGAGGCCCAGAGTAGGCCTTTGGTCACCTTGGTATGAGAACTAGAAGTCAATGGAGGCACTGTGAGCCTTGGATGTCTATTACCATTAATTGAAGATGCAAATTGTTTGCTGTTAGAGAAGTCATGGCCCCGAAGACTAATAAAAGCTTCTGTTTTTGCCTAAGTCCTTTGTTCTTCTTAATTGAAGAACAGTTCTATAAATCCTAGGCTTCTGACCTTTTCCTAATCAAAAAAGCAATCACTGTTCCCCTTGTTATGACCTAGAAGAACAAAGTTTGGGGATCTCACCTAGTTCTAGTGTCACCAGGAAACTAGAAGTCCTGTCTTCTCTGATAATCATGTCCCTCTTAGCTATACTTGCTTACAGGAACCAAAGCAGGATCCACAACAAATCAGCCACCGCCGAGATGGCAGTAGGGTGGTATGTGTAAAAAGAGAGGTGTGCAAGGGTGTCTCATGCAAAAAGAAATCTTCTGTACATGACACCAAAAACCCAGCCCTAGGGCAGTGACATGCAACTGTTCCCCCCATAAAGAACCGTACATCTCCTTGCTCAGGGAATAGGTATGCTCTGAGCAAGAAACCACCTTTTCCATTCCTTGATGAATGAATAAAATTTTCACTTGTTGTGCCAAACTTGGCTGCATTTTATTAGCACAAATGATTGTGAGTAGGGAAAGAACAAAGCAGGGGTCATCCCAAGTGTCAGTAGCACCAGGTTTATCAGTAAGTATGTTCTCTTTAAGAATCTCATCTGTGTTTTCAGAGCAAGAGTGAAGTGACCTCTGTTACCTGTCTCTGTCTTTGATGCCCTAAAATACAGGATAAATATTCCTCATCAACTCCATTATTCTTTAGAATTTACAAACATGTGTATTGTCCATACAAATATTATTCAATTTGTTGTTTTTCCTTTGTTAACCTCCCTGTTGCTGTTTCGATTATTCATCCAGCCTAAGAAAATCCCAGAGGGCTATGGGTGGTTTAATTTGTGCCAGGACACATTCCCCCAACAAATGTTTGTGTTTCCAATGTTTCACCCACTGTTCTAGGTTTATTACAATCTAAAAAGCTGAGGTTCCATGTTCCCTACCCCCACCTATTTAATGGTGAAGTTGAGCAGAAAGGGAAAGCTTTAAAGGACTTGCAAATTAAGATATGGAGGAGAAACATAGAGCAGCAAAATATGTGAAGAAGAAGCTGCACTTTCTTCTTGGTCTTGGACTTGTACCAGGGATATAGGAGACATGCAAGGAAACACTTGGAAGAGACATGGGTGAGAGACCCATGGGAAGGTTCACAGCAGCAGCCTTTGTCTTGATTTGTATTTTGATTTTGCTCCTTTCCTTCAACACTTGCTTGGCCCCTTCTGCCCCTTTTCTCTGGTTCCCTGCGAGAAGTTACTATTGTGGAAAGGATTTGGATGTAAGTCAGAGGCACAGAGGTATTGCAACTCAAAAGTGACACAGTGGAGAACAGAAAAGGTAGATTTATTGAAATATACTGCTAAGAGGAGCTGCTGGTGAGATAGGAAAGGTCTGTTGCACAGAGTGAAGGTCCATAGGCTCTATTTACACTGCAGGCATCACTGATTGGTTAAGGTGACTAGGCTTGGGTGTGTCCTGGGTAATGATGTGGATCATATGCTTAATGGCCCAGTTCCTATGGCAGTCTCATCCAGTCCCCTTATCCGTTTAGGCCTCCCAAACTTGGTGCTGGGCAAGGAGTGAGGGCTTAGTTTTGAATTTTCATAATGATACCGCAATAGATACCTTACACCCATGGCAAGCTTTAGGTCTCAGTGGCCCCATTTGAGTCAGCCTTGCTTGGCTGGGCATTTACCTATGAGGGGATGGATAACTTTGGGTACCTCATTGTGTATGTGGACTGAGTCAAAGTCCAATGAACTGGTGCCCCCTACAGGGGTTTACTGTTAAAGGTGAATTGCAGCCAGGTGATCTGAAGACCCGCCAGGTGGGCTTCGCCAGACGTGGGACAGGAAGGTGGGGTCTAGGAGATTTAAATAGGACCCCCAAAGGAAGAGAGAGACAGATGCCATTATGTAGAACTAGAAGAAGGAGACGTCATTATGTAGAAGAAAAGTAGGAGTCTATAGCTCGCCACAAGGTAAAAATGAAGATTTAGGGCCAGAGACTTTGGAGGCTTTGTAAGTAGCGAAAGAGAAAAGGCAGAGGCCCAAAGTGGGCACCTTTCAAGATGCGTGAGTGCAGTTGGATGGGCCGTCTGACCGCTGTAGTTGTTGTTTGCAATGCAGTTTTAAAAGCACTTAACATAAAAAACCTTCATCAACATAAGAAAGAAGACGCTGAGTTGAAATTGTGGCCTATTGTCTGGAAGGCAAGTTCTATTTCAGCAGTGGCAGGAGCACTCCATCTTTGTTACTTTTCTGGGACTTAAAGGACTGGACGTTATTTTAAGTGACCACACCATCTATATTACCTTTTTTGGAAATTAAAGGACTGAACATTATTTTAAATAAGGTAAATGGCCATATGTTAACTTTAGTAACTTTTGTTTTACCTCTGTTAATTTTAGTAATGTTTTGCCTTTCCCTGTTTGTTAAATAAATCACAATGTTGTTTTCGCCTACACCTGAGTAGTTTTATAAATGTGCGCGCGGGTGCAAAACCAAGATAGTAACCGGTGGCAACTGAGGCACTGCCTTTGTCTAAGTTTAAAAAGGCTTCATTTTCCTGATATCAATTGGACAACTGTTATCTTTTCTCTCTTCTCTCTATGTCCACTAATTCTATTAAAGTTCTTTTCTATTAAACGTCTTACACACTAAATACATGCTTTGTCTTTATTTGGTGAATAATGGCAGAGTCCAATTAAAACATGCAAGTTTGGGAGTTTTGGGGTTCCCCCTCAGTTTTGTCAGCTAACAGGAAAAGAGAATTTAGAAAAACAAGTGTCATTTAAAATAGAAACCAAGTCCTATGACAAATCCAGAGAAGGTTCTGTAAATGAATGTAAAGTATGACTTGATTTATCTCTTATTGTTATATAATAAAATTATTATTTTAGGCATTATCTGGTGTATCCTTCTGAAGCTGGTGTACACTGTTAATTTAGCCCTTGAACCACCACAGGTTCTTGTCCCAGGAAGCTGTTAAAAGGAATTAGCAGACTTTTTAGATAATAAGCAAGAGAAAGAAACTTTAAGAAAGTAGAGTTTATTTAGAGGAAAAGAACAAAAGCAAGGACTCCAAGGCAGTGATGCCAAGGAGGGGCAAAGACACTGTTATGGGCCTAAATCTAGGGGATATTTAAACCCTTTTTCTCTGTTCTGTAATCTCATCATCCTATTTTGTGATTGGATTTTTCTCCCAGTGGCTAGCCTCCTCCAGGCACATATGTCCATTCCCCCAGCTCTTATCTTAGAATTCCCCTTTTTACCTCCCCTGTCCAAAGTCTCTTAAAATTTACAGTCCCAATTAGCCTTAAAATTTACTGCCCTCATTAGCCCTCCTGAATTTCTCTGCCCTTATCTCAGAAGTCTTTTTAACTCTCCCAGAGTCCCTGCCTGCACTGCCCCTGAAGCTGCCTAATTAACCCTAACTTGCTCTGGGACTCACTTCTAACATGAGGAATATCATGAAAGATGGAGGCTAAAAGAAGAAAATTTAGGATGGAAACCTCACAAGACCAGAAACTGGAGGTGGGGATAGTTGGGGATAGTTAACATAGTTGTTAAGCCAGCTATAGAAATGAAAAATCCTTAGCCCCCCTCCCACCCCCCAACTCCTTTTAACAAGTTTTATACTGCTATAGAAAGTATCTGGAGGCGCAGACCAGAGGTGAGGCTCTAGAGATTGAAGGCCATTGTAGTGAATCAACTGTCCTTACAAATCAGCCTAGTCACACCCCAGACGTATTTACTTTAACAATAGATAATAATTCCACAAAGAAATGAACTCCTCTCAAAAAGAGTAACATTATATCAGTACAATTTCTGCAGTGGCAAAATGCAGATCTTGTTCCAAGACTGCACACCTGTGTCTATGCAGGCATCTCCTTTAACAAGCCTGTGCCTTTCAAGGCCGCCCTGGTGGTGCAATATTTATTGATAAATAGGAAGAAGGACAGGAAAGCTCTTTAAGCACAGAGGAGCCCCAAGTGGGTAGCCACTGAGGTAGTAAGGAGTAGGTGCTTATATAGGTATAGTGGGCAAGGAGTGGGGTTTGGCCATTGGGTGTCTCCCCATTGTGTCTCTTACTGATTGGCTGGGGACACAGGGATAACCTTGAATACCAAGGCCCACTGAATTTTCCCACTTTATCCAACCTAGTTTTCCAAAATGAGCTTTGGTCTATTGCTATTGTGCTATTACATTGGTGTTCTGAACACTCCATTTTTAACTGAATTGTGTTGGGGAAGAGGGTGCTCCTTCCTAGTCTGGGACTGTTTCTCAATCAGGCTGATAAGTGTAGTTGGGGCTTGGGCACCCTGTTCCTAATTGACTGCCCATACCTATATCCTAACTTCCTCCTTCAGAGAGATTAATTGGTCAATGCATCTTACTGGTAGCGCTGTCTGAGCTGGGATCCTGAGAGCAGGCTGAAAGCAGACAAAAAACAAATGAGCACAGGCCCAAATGTCTTTGGTTATATGCCAAGTGTGGCTGCTTAACTCCACCCTTACATCCCAGCAATCTCCCCTTCGTAAGTCATGAGTCAAAGCAGATTCCTTGCACAATAGGATTTGCAATACTCAGCACCTGGGATCTCTTTTGCATAGAGGTGGGGATAGAATCCATAAAGTAATGGTGGATGGAGTTCATTCAGGACATCCTGTTCCCCCAACAGGAGGACATGGGGATGCCTTTTATAAACTATTTTCCTGGGCATTTCATGACTGGAAGTTAGTTTGGGCCAGTTATCTCCTGGGTTGGGTGCTGACGTTCCACACAGAATTTTTCCTGGCCCTGCTTCCACATTCACAGGCAAAGTGATAACTCTTAAGGTTTGGATCCCATAGCAACCTTATCAATTCCCTGTATCTATTAAAGCCCTCCCAAGCTTCCTGCTGGGTAAGGGATGGGGACTAAGTTTTGTATTTTATTAAATGATACCGAGAGTTCTGATGTGCTAGTTGCTTATGACTAATTGTTTCTCTTTAACTCATTATAAAAGGGCAGGCTGAAGATGAGATGGCAGAATGGTCCTTCCATTCTCACATACCAAAGGCCATGGGAGTGTTACAGGGCAGCGAGAGGGACACCCCAGAACTCCCAGACCTGCCCTCTTCTAAATAGGTTCTGCCATCCACCACATCAATACAAAACATACAAGACCCTAAGTGGAAAGAAACTTTAACAGAATTAGATAAGACAAAGAAGACAAACAATATAGTTTCTAAGTCAAGCACCCAAAGTTATCCAACCCCTTGGGGGTAAAAGCCCACCCAAATGGGATTGGCCCAAAGCAAGGCCCAAAAACCTGCCACAAGTCTAAAATACCTTTTGGAAGGGACCCATACAAAATGGTCAGAAACAGCCAGACAATTCTGAAAGTTAAAGAACAAATCAAAATCCAGATGAACATTGTCATAGTAAATCTCCCCACGGGTCTCTCACCCACATCTGTTTCAATCAGTCCAGGCCAGTGCAGCTTCGTTACAAGTCTCTCTGCTCCATGTGCCTTTTCTGGCCTTTTATCTTTCTTCCTTCTCCTCCTGTCTTCTGTGTGTGTGTTCGGTGCCCCCTTCTCTCTTCTCCAACTTCTTTTCTCCTGCTCAGCTCTACCCTCCCTTGGGGGGAACAAGGAACCTGGAACATACCCTTATCCTGGGGACCACCCTTTTACAGAAGAAAGGTGTCTCATTCTCTCAGATCAATAGCCCTGGGAAAATTGTCTCTTCAGGTGCTATGCCCTCTATTCTCAATGCTAGAGATATGAAAAATAAAGGATCATTATAGATTCAATTCCTGTCTCTGTTTATTGGCTTTTTGGTAGAAACAGGCAGCAGAACCCAGGCCTAATTCCATTAACAAAACTTTTCTCAGAGGTAATCAAGGCCCCATTCTCTGAACCCAGCACCTCAGGGAAATGAGATCAATGAACTTACCAGAAAAAAAAAAAATTCTTTATTTTCTTTGAAATATGTCTGGAGAAATAAACATTTCAAAATGCTTCTAAGTTTCTGCTCTCCCTAGATGCAGATAGTATTCACTCTTTTCAATGATGTTTTTGCCAGGTAAACTTTTATCCAGGTGTACCCATAAATACCTGATGCTTCCAGGTTTTCTCACCAAACTGAGGTAGTCAAATGGAATATGGATACAAAAACAAATTCTTCAAACAGTAAGGTCTGTGAACAAACTAATTGGAAAACTTCCTGGGGACTCCATCCCTTGGATAGCAGGCAAGAGAGCAAAGTCAACTTCACAGGCTCTGTCTTGTCAGTTTTTTTATACCCACTGTTAATCTAGGAACCAGATAAAAGTGATTTCACAGTGACTTAACAAGATTAACAGCCTTTGCATTTCTGCAGGGTGTTCAAAAGGATGAGATGAAATACTGCATGGCCTTCCTTAGCATCTACATATCTATAGGTCAGGACAACTAGGAAGTGTAAGTCCCTCCTATCAATAATAATTACATTTTTAATGTTAATGTTTCAGCCCATATAAACTAAATTCAATTTTGTTTTTATTGGGACAGCTCTCACAAAATAAAATCTATCAGGCTGATACCCAGATTTCTATTCTCATTTTGATCACCTAATAGACTCTTTGTCTATCATTGACATTTCCTTTTCAGCTAACAGGTCAGAGCATCAAAAAAATCTTATAATCAATCATTTGTATGAACATATACAGATTTAATAATGAACAGAGTAAAAATTTAACAGCATCTGCTGTGAGCACAAATATGTTCACATATTTTCTGGAAAGTAATTTCAAAATATGTTTCAAGGACCTTAAAATTAAAATGTCCAATAATTATGAACCAGGAAAACACAGCTCCAAATGCAAGAATGAGCATGACCCTTACTGATAAGACTTGTGCCCATAAATCACTGAAAAGACCCTGCCTGTAAGTGACCTCCCCACTGTGGTCATCCTTCCCTGGAACCCACCAAAAGACATGCATAAGCTACCTTGTATAAAAGCTCCCTGCTCCCTGCTCCCTTTGTTTGGTGCCCAGGTTTTTAGAGGTGATCCTCTCCTGGGCCCGCCAGATTCTCCTGGGCCCACTGGCATTATAAATCTCGTGTTTACCATGTTCTTGAGTGCCATTTGGTCTTTCCCGCATCACCATTCCTCAACAATTACATTTGCTTCTAATAAAAATTTTAGCAAATTATTAGGAACACAGGTAAATATCTATATATTCACCGATTTTTGGAAATAAAAGCAATAACAGTGGATCTCCATTATAGAATAGCTAAGTAAACTATATATCATAGAAAATCCATAAAGAATAATTGTTACAGAGCAACACTGATATGAAATGGGTTGCCTGACTGTGGGTACTCACCCATGTGCTTAAAAGGAACTTATAATAAGACTCAACTGCAGGCACACACAAAAATGTTAATAAAGGGTTTATTCACCAAAAGAGGGGGAAATGAAGAAAAGAATAACTCGGGGAAAAAAAGAGATAAATTGGTGAATGAGTCCTACCTGTTCCACTGAGCTGGAATCCCAATGGCATGCTGAAAGCTGTAAAAAACCAAGGACCCCCAAGGCCCACTTGTCTGGTTATATGCCAAATCTGGCTGCTAACTCCACCTTCAGTTCCCAGCAATCCTCCCTTCGGTGGTGATGACATTATGGGATTTGTAGTCCTTGGTGTCTTGGATCCCTTTGTTCTGGGGTGGGGGCCATAAAACCTATTTGTGGAGTTTGTTCAGGACATCCTTTTTCCCCAAAACGTATTAGCTTTATTTGTATTTAACTTTACTTTAAAAACAAATAACAATGCAGAGAAATTCATGTGATAAAATATTTTAAAAATGAGATGCTAAATATCTCAATTTTTCAAAAACAAACCACAACTCTATTTCTGAAATATGGGGATTTGGGTGATTTAATTATTTCTTCGTAACATCTACAGTTTTGCAGTTATATACAAGAAGTGCATAATTCATCCATTTTTAGGGCAATTATCTTTGGGGGGGTTTACTTATCCAAGTCATACACTTATGTTCCAGTTTTATTAGGAAAGAAATTTTCCTTTTGCTTTTTTCGGGTCAATGTCTGGTCACAAATTCCAAAAGGCAAAAGTGACACCACGTTTCCCCACAATGCTTTTCATATAATGTGTCAGTTTGATGTAAATCTCTGTGCTGTGTGCTTTCCAAGCCAATGTGCTGGCTTTAAAATCCATGCTAGGATAAAATTACTTCCTATTTTTTGCAAAAATGGCTGCCAAGTACAGAATAAGTGCTAATAATTTTCGCAGTCTCTAATCAACTGTCAAATTGGCAAGCAACTAGTTTGCAGCTGCTACCATTCTTATTCTCTTTAACAATATGTACCTTTTATTATGGAAAATACCGCAAGGCATGAAGTTAACTGTTTTGTATTTACAAATGTGTGGTATTTGAATTCTTTTCTTCATACTTAAGTTTTCTTGTTATTGATAGATTATGGTTATATCATAATTTAGCCTAGAGCTAGTTTTGAAGTAGTTACACTCATGTAATGAAGGATTGGGTTATTGCATTTCTAATTAGCAAAGAAAATGGTGTTATCATCATTGTTTAAATCAAATTATGTAATTGCAACTATGTTGGCCAGAGAACTAGATGTTCTTGCTTCTATTCCTTAAACCCCATCTGCTATGCAAATAAGGAAACTGATCACAATAAAAACCTACATGATTTTTCCAAGACTATATGTTGCTACTATAGTAGAAAAAGATCTAGTACTTATGTCCACCAGACACTAGGTTCAGTGATTTAGTATGTTATGTCTGTATTTGAAAAGTCTATAAGAATAAAAACATGTCAAATAAGTAACACTGTTTTGATAATTAGCAATAATATTAAGAAAGACCATTTTATGAGGACATTAGAATGAGAAATAGTAAAATGTGCTCACATACAAAAATGAAAAATAATTTTTAAATCGCTGGTCCTAAATATAATGGCTTCATGTAAATAAAATTATAAAATGCTGTCAGGGTGCACAGGAAAATTTCCCTGCCCATCTGGGTTTTTCTGAGGCTGTACTGAAGAACAAATTAACATCAGAGAAATTAGTAGGAGAAAATCCAAAATTTAATAAATTATGGAGTATTTACATGATTGTAGATTCTAAGGAATAATTGAGTTGATCAAGGACATTCCTCCTGTGTTCAGGGACCTGGGAGGGGGGATTTCACAGGAAAGACAAGAAGAGGCTGATTTCATTTTTATTCTAGGGGTATGCTACTGGAATTGTCTTGGTTCCCTTAGCCAATAAAAGGAAACAGAGTTTGAGGAGAAGGAAAATAGTTTAACTTGTTGACAAATTGAGGAGGACAGCAGACAAGTTCTAAAAGACCACTGCCCTACTCTTTGACAGAGGACAGGGGTTTTATCCTGAGTTACAAGGGAGAAGATGGGAGGAATGGGCAGAGGTCAGCAAGTCTATCCTTGCCACACAAGCATCTGGAAGTTTTGGTTAGTGCCAGTCTGCTTTTGCTATCACCTGATGGTCAGCAATTCTGATGTCATCTTCCAGAAGATACTCTTTTCCCTTGGAATATAAGAAAACAACGTTTGTTAAGCCTAGAGGGTAAATAAAGAAAGACAATGGGAGAGCTTATCTGGTGGGACAGAGAGAGAGACATATACTTTCTTGCTCATCAAGTAAAGGCAAGATCCTCAGATACAGAAGACATGTTCACTGATAAACCTACATACAGATGATACTCTCCAAACTACATCCTTTCAGGTTGTAAAAGGGAGAGTGGTGATTACCTCTTCTATTAGGAAAAAGGCAAAGGACGGAAAACTTCTAAGGCTTTTTTTTTTGTTCTTACAGTAATCTGCATTCTTTGAGTAACGGTAATGTTAGACGGTAGGGTGAGGGGCACCCTGGGAAAGCCAAATCTTCCTGCTCAAATTGGGGTCTGCCATCTACCACATCAAGACAAAACATAATCTAGTGCATAAGACCATCAATAGAAAATAGCTTTAATAAAGAGAAGAGAAGAGAAAGGAGAGATAAAATAGTTTCCACATGAAAACACCCAATACTCAAGTCCTCATGGGTAAATGCCCTGCCAAACAGAGTTGGCCCAAAGCAACTCCGCTGAGGCCCAAAAGCTTGTCACAAGTCTAAGGCTTCTGGTAGGAAAGCACGGGAAAGGAGCACAAAGGGCCAGAAAAATCTGGAAGGAAAGAGCAAATCAAAACCCAGGTCAGTCTAAAGGCTACCATTAGCCTTCCCACAGGTCTCCATCTCTTTCAAGTGTCTCCTTCCATGTCCCAAGTCCCTGGTACAAGCCCAAGGGCAAGAAGCAAGCACAGATTCTTCTCATGTCTCACTGCTCATGTTCCTCTCCATCTCTCTTCACTTCTCCTTATCTAGGTCTTCTCTCCTCTTTCAGTCCTTCTCTCAGTCTTTTCTAGCTTTATGTCCTTACCCATCTCTACCTTCCTTAGAGTGGAGCACCTGGAACCACCCCTTTCCCTGGAGATTTCTTTGTTACACTAATAAAGTTTTTGATGCTGCTGATCTTTTCAGTTAAATAAAGGTGACACTTACTGAAAGAGAACTAATCTGGGCATATTGAGAAAAGTCTATCTGGCCCCAGAATACTTACCTCTTTTTGTTTGGCTTCTTTACCACAGTTATACTGGATTATAAGTCATCCATAGTTTTCATTTTATGACTTTCCATTGTATGACCATATCACAGCTCCCTTGTCCTTGCCTAATTAATTGTTGAAAAGAGTACACACACACACACACACACACACACACACACACACACACACACATTTCTTTCCCATTTATTGAAGAAATTGATCTGTTCTCCTATTAGGAAATCTAAGAAGTTATTAACTTTCAGAATGCTATTTTCCATTTCACTGCATTTTCTATAATTGTCTGATTCACTATTCCTTAATGTTCTTACAAGCATTATTGATTAACTTTTCCGCAAGTTTAATTCTACTCTTTAATTGATTCCAAATGCAGTTTATTTAACTAATTAAAGTCTCTCTTTCAATCCATTCTCTCTTCATTTCTATCTAGTGATATTTGTCTAATACATGAAATACTCTCTAATCAAATTGATAATCTTAGCATGCAATTAATGGGTACTCAGTGACCTCAACTTGTTAAGGGATGCACTCTTAAAAGGGATTTGGCCATTTGAGTGCACAAATAACAACAAACTCCAAAAAATAACCCATCCCCAGATGGGCAGATACCCAAACAGACTCAGACTGATATGGAACCACTGGGCCCCAAAAGTCGGCCACAAGTCTAAGGTACCTTTTGGGAAGAAACTATAAGAAAGGGGTTAGGTAGTTCCCAGAAAGCTGAAACAGCAGAAAATATTCATAATTCAAAATATACCACCTCAGCATAATGTCTGCCATTCTCTCTGTCAAGGACCAAGAGCAGCTTACCCATGTGTCTCTCACCCACATGACTCTTTCCTCTTTCTCTCATCCAGATAAATTTTTTAGCAGTACCAGACTGCAAGTCAGATCTGAAAAAGCAAGAGAGAACTGTACCACCCTGCCTTTTGTTTTAGAGAAGTCCACCTGGTTTCTCAGCTGTGCCCTTGGTTCCCAATAGTTACCCTGATCAGAAAGTCTAGTCCATGGCATATTTGGACTTGGAGAAGGCATTTAAGTAGGGAGTGAGGAAAATGATTCTTCCCCTTCACAGAGGTGTGTCTGTAACATTTTTCTAAATGAAGAACCATAACCAGAGATGGGAGAGAAGACACTTTCCAAAGAGATATAGCTGGTATAACAGTCATTGACCCCCAAACTGGAAAATCTCAAAGGCATGTCTTCCTTATGCCCATGTCCTTTCTCTATCTTAGGACTTATTTCTACTTTTCCATGTCCTATTACTAAGTGTAAATTTATATAACTAATGGACATACAACTAACTGAATATCTCTCCAAAATGTCTCTACATGTCTCTTTTCTATCTCCCCCAAGGTCCTCTTCACATATGCCCCTCCTCTCTATTTGCATATCCACCCCTCTCTTTCCAGTCTGCCCCCTATTCTGAAGTCTGGTTCATGGTATACTGGGACTTGCAATCCAAGGCAACTGCATGTAAGTGGCAGTGGGGAAAACGGTGCCTATTCACTGTGCTATGATGCTCCTCCCCCTTTTGTGGACATAAGATATAAATGACTCTACAGCCTTATTTTATTTTATCATATATTTTTAGTGCAAGTTATTCCTTACATCTTTAAGCACTGTTCACTTCATTATTTTAGAAAATTGCTTATGCATTGATTTTTAGATTGATATTTCATCATAATGACCCATACACTTCTAAAAGTTGCCTTTAAATCCTAACTAGAGGTGCCTGTTATGATAGAGGAACTCAATAAGTTCCAAAGGCAAATGTAGAGGTAAATCACCAGAATTTTTAGTGTTAATGAGAGTTCTAATTGGATTCAAGGTAATATTTTTAGATATTACCAAACTCATCATCTTAAGGTTTAAATTTGAAGATTGAAGTCATAATATGAAGTATGTTCTCCAACCACAAAGGAATTATATTAGAAATTAATGATGGAAGGACATTTTAGAAATTCACAAATGTATAAATGTAAATAGAACACTATTAAATAACCAATGGAACAAAAGGAAAAAAACAAGGAAGATTGTAAAATACTACATGGGTAACAATTATAAAAATACATTGTAAAAATACAAAATTATAACGTATTGCCTAGGGGGCAATTCCACAGAGGTTGCTCATATATGACACCACTAGTCACCTGGATTTGGCCAGCTATGTAGCTGTGTGTATGCAGTTAATCTTTCTCATTAATTCAGGTGTCTGTAAAAGCCACCATAGGTGGTACAAGCTACTGTAAGATCTATTAGATGAAGGGGCACTCTAAATAATTTCAACCCAGATGTACAATAAAAAAATTAAATTTGTCCATCTCAAATTTTATATGTCCACAGTCAGGTTATGACCAAGTTGATTACATATATTCTATTCCAAATAGAATAGCCACTACAAATGTTGTGCAATTGTAACACAATTTTTGTTATATTACTTTATAAGTGAAAAGCCATTTTCATTTTTTTAAACTATCAAAACTATAAGTGATAAGAAATTAAGGTAAGAGGAAAAAATTTCATCTCCAGTAACAATTGACTCTTCAGGTGAAAATTGTCAAAATGCTTGTGGGGAAAAGTGATCATTTTCATTATATGAAAATTTGGAAGGAGGCCACTGAAAATTTCCAAGCAAAAAAATGTCAGAAGTTTAAGGAGATGTTGCAAAGGTATCATTTTGTCTTACACAGATCCATTTGTAATTGTTCACGAAGATACAAAGAAATGCAGTAACCTTTATATTCACAGAGTAACTGAATTTTTTAAAAGATACTGTGGTTCAAAATCAAAAAGTAGAAGGACAGAGTAAGAAATATCACTTATGCATCTTTTTCAGTCTAGCCAACTACCATTCATCTCAGTCCAGCCAGGTAGCCACTCACTATTACTACTTTTCTGTATTTCTGTAACTGGTGGCTGAAGCCAAGGACCGTTACAGGTAGTGCCCCCTGGAGGGTTTGCTGGTGGTGATAGATAGCCCCAGGAAAAATGCTAAAAAAAGTATCAGTGGAGACTCTGATGGGAAATACAAGGAACTGCAAAGCAGCTCCCAGCATTCAGTCTTCCAGATTCCGCATAGCAGCTTCAGCATTCGGGGTCAGTGGATTGCAGCTCCCACTGCTCAGATCTTCCAGAAGGCTGTTGTGGGCCTCTGAAGGTTGAGACCTACAGCAGCCAATCTCAGAGAGGAAAAGTTCAGTGGCTTTGCCAGTAGCCAAGCGATTGAAACTGTTCCCAATTTTGCTGTTGTTACAGCCGAGGAGAGAAGGGAAATACCCAGAGCCAGACACTTCGCCCAGCTGTGGGTATGGCCATTTATCAGGCCGTTTGGCCACATAGCTGCTGTCTTGAGTGTGACTGGTCTGGTGCTGCATTGAGGCATCTCGGCAGCTCCAGGAGCATCTCCTGTTGTGTCTTGTGTGGGCTTTGTGAGTTGGAACCTTGTACTACAATCTGGCTGCTGCGTGCTCCACATCCTCAGTGGCAGGAAGATGCCATCTTAGCTGCCTTTTTGCTTGGGACTTAAAAGATTGGACAATGCTTCAGGTGAGGTAAGTGGCCTTTTTTTGGCCTCAGTAACTCTTCATTTTTCCCCAGTTTGTTAAATAAATCCCATTGTTGTTGTTTTCTGAGCCTGAGTAGTCTTGCAATTATGCGCCCAGGTGAAAAACTCAAGACCGTGACTGGTAAACTATTTGGGCAGAGTCCTTCGTGGGTTTTAGTCCCCCTTGCTGCCCGGTATCATGTCATTCTATACATTCCTCATAAAAACAAAGCAAAAATTATAATTGTCTCATTTTCCAATTTTTCTGATATGAGTGGTAGCTTTAATTAATTTATTTAACTACATACCTTGGATATGTTTCCATTTTATTACATAGACTGCTCCCTTATTTTTAATTTTTTTAATATATATATTTTTTATTATGTATATCTTTTCATATAGTTTCATAGTTTCAGTAGTTATAGGGAAAAACGGACTAGAATTTACTTTACCATCTTATATTAATAAAAAATTAGTATTTTCTACTGCTTAAAACATGGCAATGAATAATACAGTACATGTACTATGCTTTAAATGTATGACTATATTCATAAGTTAAACTCCCAAAGTAAAATTGATAGGCCAAAGTGTATATACATTAATAATTTTCATCAGTGTTGATAAATTACTCTCCCAGAATTTAAATTTCCACATTTCTGATATATGTGATTCCCAGTTTCTTTCAGCATCACTAATACAGAATATTAACATTTTTTTCAATTTGCTAAATTTATAATAGAGATTTTAATGATGAATCACATAATCTTATATATTTCTTCATATACTAAGGAAATCAGTTATTTTACGTGATACAAATTGGGACATTTTGCCAATCATTTGAATTTTGACTGTTCTCAGTTTACGCCTGTTTGTTTGTTTCCATTTTTTTCTTACCAAGTATATGCTTTGTGGTTATTACTGCCTTTAAAGTTTTAAAGTTGTGAACTTTTTTTTACTGTCCTTTGATAGCTCAATTTCTTGTTTCATTTGTTTTTTTTTTTTTTTTGGCAGAAAGCATTTCTTTATAAAGGAAATTTGGATTTCAAATCATGGTTAGAGTCCCTCTGTACTGTAAAATTATTCACACATTTTAATTACTATTAATTACATTTCAATCTTTGACCAATTTAGAGTTGTTCTGGCTGTTCGGTTTGAGGTAGGGATCCAAATTAATTATTTTCCACATGTTTAGCCTCATTTTTTTCAATGGTATCTACACTATTCCATATTTCCCCCCACAAATTTGAGATACCAAATTTAATTTTTGCTAAATATTTTTCTGTATGAGTGTGTATTTTTAACAATATTTTCAATAGTCTCCATGGAATTAGCATAGTAGTGACATGCTATTTTACTTATTAATGCATTTCAGATCTATTTTGACTAATCTAACTCCATTGATAGATTAATCTAACTAATCTAACCTATCAATGGGTACCTATCAATGGGTAGATCCTGTATAGTTTTTTTTCTATGTAACTTTAAGATTTTGTGTAAGACAACAAAAAAGAAACACTGTATAATTTGATGATACAAATATTTTTTTTATTTATAATGTATTAAACATATACATTCATTTAGATTCAAGTGAATTATTAATTGAATCTGTCTATCCAAAATATATTAGGCATTTTTTTTATTTTTCAAGTATTCTTTTTTTTTTTAAAGATTTATTTTTTATTTATACATACAAGCTGGGTTACAGGCCAGAGGTGTGGGGCAGCGAGAGGGTTCACCAGAGACAGAGCGGGTAGCAGAACAGGCAGATCAGAAATACACTGCCGAGCGGAGCAGCGGGAGAGGCAGGAGAGGTCTGCCGCACCATGTGGGATTCTCCCTGGCTGGGCATCGAACTCTTGTTGCTGCTGCCGACAGCTCCACAGCGCAGCGCTTAACCGCTGCGCCACCGCGGAGGCCCCTATTTTTCAAGTACTCTTTACAAAGTGTTTTGGTTGTAATTTTTTTATTAGTCTCATATATTTTGTGTGGAGTTAATTCCTAACCTATCATTTGTTGTAGTAAATGGCATACTGCTTCTACTTACATATTCTAATTAAATATAGTTTATACATATGAAAGCTATTAATTTTTTGCAATAAAGTTGTGCCTTAAAGTACTACTAACTTCTGTTTTTGGTTTCCAGTAGATTTTCTTCAATAGATTTTAAAATAATTTTTAAACAGTATTTATTTTAATTTTTCCAATGTTGTGTACTTACTTGTTTTTGCTAAATAGTTTAGCTGATATTAGAAACTGAGAGTAGTATTTTCTTTTTTGTTTCTCTGTTTTATTCATGGATTTTATTGAACAGATGTCAAAATCTTAAATTTTGCCTGAAAAGATCATTTTCTCATATTTTTCAGAAAGTATAGAGCTGATCATATGTTTATATTCTTTTCAGTCATAGTTCCAAACATATCTGCATGGAATTCAACAAAACAAATAAATATTCTAATTTTTCTTCTCTGCAATTTTGTTCTTATCATTTCTTATTATAAGTAGATTTTATTGCATCGATAGTTTATCTTTTCTTGCGTTTATCACTGAGTAATTTCATTTTACTTTTGAGTTCAGTACTTTCTTTTATACAACTCATTAGTTTCTGCCTTTATTAATTCCTTCCCTTTGTTTCATTTTTATCTTAATCTTTTAAGTCAGCTACTTGATCATTTGTTTTCTTTTTAAATTTTATTCATGTTGGAATTTAAAACTACAGTTTTTCTTTCAATAGTCTTTTAAGCACTATTCCAAAAGTTTTGGCTTGATGATGATGATGATTATACTGTCCTAGCTGATATATAATTTGTATCTGTGCTTATTTTATCTCTGTCCAAGGTGATTAGTGAAGAGATTTAATGCTTTAGAGGAAAAAAATAAATATTGATTTCTGGATTTAAATTTATTTCTAGTTATATAGCATTAAATATATGGCTAACTTTTGTGAATGTTAGAGAAATACTTATAAAAAGGATGTGTATGTTATTTTCAATGCACGTTAATCAGTATTACTTCAATGTGATTTATTAATTATATTGGAATTTCATAGTTTTACTTATTGGGGTCCGCCTAGTACTTTCATACTAAGAGAAATAAATTCATTCTCTTACTCCTAATGAGCTTTCTTCTATCTGTTCTTCATTTTATCTCCTGAAATATTTGTTTCTCAAAAGTCCACAACCTAAATGTTAATTTACAGATACTTATATTACATATCCATCAGTAATTGTACCCATTAGCATAATTGCCATTATTTTTTTCATTTAATAATTTTAATTGTATTTCATTATTTGAAGTTATTTTGAATTTCCTTTCCTATTGCTTCATTTTCCTTGCTTAGCTTTGAACATCAATTTTGTTAACATTTTGATTGCCATTATATATTTACTGGTCTCATGTTTAGCACGGAATTGTGTTTTGTTTTGTGAAACTATATGCAGATACTTTATTCCTTTTATTCTTATGAATTACGTCTATTTACATTTTAAAGATAAGAGAAAGATGAGATCACTTGTCTATGGACTATTTAGAAACAAACAAAAAAAAAAACAGTTAAATATAAACCAAAACACTCTACTCTACCAATCTGTATGTAGAATTTAGGTGACCAGTGGTGAAAGATGGAGTTGGAGAGAAAAGTATATATGGTGGGGACTATGGTGGAATAGTGTGGGTGTTTTGGTGGTGGGTGTGGCATGGCAATATATAATCTGAAGAGATGTAAGCCTGTACCTCTAAAGCATGTACAGTTATAAATCAATGTTACTGTAATAAAAGATAGAACAAAAATAAGAAAAATAAAAAATGAAGATGATGTGTTTGTTCTAAAATATCTTTTAATGTTATTAACTGTTTATTTCTCTTTTTATTATTCTTGTTTTACAGACTTTATTGTAGAAAAAATTTTGACTGAATTTAAAATACTTGAATCACAATTTATTTTTTGTCACTGTTTTAATATTTTTCACTGTCATTTGTAGTGAATGTGTTAAAAACTACTTTTTTCATTATAATTGAATGAGTTCACAATTACTTTTATTTTTCAATATTTCACCATTCTTTGCCTAAGTAGTAATCATCATTGGAAAGGTTTTGCTAAACACATGGTATAATTTTTCAGGGTTTAAGCTGGAATCTTTCTTTTATTTCTTTAATTTTTCTCCATTGTTTTGTTTTTTGTTCCTTAGAGATTCTAATTGTGCAGATATTGGACTGTCTTTTCTCCTGTTTTATACATTTTTTCCTTTTCATTCTGTTCCTTTTAATTTTATTTTCTTTGCTTTTCTTATATCTTTGCTTTATGGCCACTACTGTTTTCCATTTTACCCATTCAGTCCTTTATCTTGTTTTTTATTTCCATAATGGTGTTGTTTCTTTCTTGTGTTCCTCAAGTTTTGACAGCTTGTGCTTCTCTTTTATTTTTTCCTTTGCCAGGCTATATCCTCCTTGATTTTTGTATTTTTCTAGTTTTGTAGTCTCTCCTTGTAAAAGCAATTAATCATTATGTTTTTATTTCACTTTGTTTTCCTTAAGATTTTTGTCACAAATTTTATATTCTTGAGGGCAGTGTTTCTCTAGTTATGTCCTTTATCTTTAATCTGTTAGGTTGTGTTTTTTTTTTTAAGATTTATTTTATTTATTTATTCATACAAGTACTGGAGTCTAGGCCAGAAGTGTGGGGGTGTGAGAGGATTCACCAGAGACAGAGTAGGAAGCAGAACAAGGCAGATCTACCGAAATATACTGCTGAGCAAGACAGGAGGGTCCTGCTGGCTATGTGGGATAACTCCCTGGCTGGGGATGGAACTCATGCCACAGCAGCTGGCAATATCTTGATAGCATTGAGACTTTAACACCTGAGCCACCAGGAGGCCCTAATTTGTTAGTGTTTTTTTAATGTTCTTTTCTTCTTTTTAATCTTGAATCATCTATACATAAATTTTATATATTTTCTCTATTCATTATTTAATATCTTGACTTTGCTGACACTAGGTTCCTATTGACTAAAGAAGATAAAGTGGTTTTCTAAACTTACTAGTTTTCACATACAAATGTGCTCTTTGTCCTCTGATTTTAAGCTAGTAATCAGCCTGTGTTTTTATGCTTTCAGGTTTTTATACTTAGATATGGGTTCTTCTTTTTCAGCAAGGATATTTTTGCTTGATAATTCTTAGATTTGTTTCCATGGGAGCCTTTAGGACTGTCTTTATTTCTTCTTATTACTTCTTTTTCTCTACGCCATTGTTTAATCTGTTGTATAGTGTTGAAATCTAGGAATTAAACTATGTACTATTTTACTAACAGTTAAGTTTTCTCGATTTTTATCTTACTTTTTGATATCTTGCAGGAGAAAGAAAATACGGATTTTTAAAGCTGTGTTCATAGTAAAAATCTTTGTTACTAACTTATCTTTAAAGATTTTTTATCAGAATGAAAGTATACACAAATTCTCCTCAGTTAATTTTTTTATCAGAAAATAAATTTTATATATCAAGTTTTAAAATATGTATTAAAAAATACAACACTTTCTTTTGTCACAAAGCGTATACAAATGAGGCCTTGTGTAATCTCTGTTTTATATACCAAATAAAGAACTGTTAGAAGTTTTTCAGTTTTTACTGTTTTACAATTGGGAATTGACAACATAGAAAAAGACTTAGAATATTATATCCAACAGGCACAATTCATTAATAATAGAGTTGTATTTACCAAAACCTGCAATAGTATCTTGAAGACTCACAAAAGAAGCTGCCAAATTACTATCCCCATATATGGCATCCATCGATTTTCTATTTCAGTCTTTCTCGAGATGGTTGATAATGGAGATTCTTCCTTTGACTCACGTACCCTCAACTGCATGGTCCTGTGTCTCTGTAGAGTAGGAGAGGGTAGAGCTGTCTTTATTTTTACCACTCTCACTCCCTTGATATACAGAGAAGATAGAGAGAGAGAGAAAGAGATGACATATATTCAAACTGTTTCTATATAACATTTTCATGATGAATAATACTTGGTTAGGTATTTCTCGCATCACAAGAACTTTGATCTTTTTCTTCCATTGTTACCTTTTTTCTTCTTTTTTTCTTAATAAATTTTACCTTCCTACACAAAATTTCACATTTCAACACCTCTCTTTCCATCTTATCCCATCTTTCCTGTACCACATTAATATAATACATGAATATTGTTATAATCTTGAACATAGGAAAATTTTTCTAACCTTTATTTATGTTGCTGATCTTGTCCTCGTATTTAGCATAATCAGTCAACCATAGTAAGTTCAGAGCCCCCATTAGAGTAGCTATTGTGGCTTCAAGTGGATACTGCCCTCCAGTCCTTTGGGTTATCAGTGACTGTACCATGATGGACTATGAAAGCCAACTGGAGAAACCTATGACTTCCTTCAATAACTTGGAATTGGAGCACTAAAGAAAATGTGAGTCCATTGATCATTTAAACAGATTTTTAAATCGCAGCCTGGGACAGTCTCAGATCTTTGAAAACAAGAAGAACTGACAGAGAAGACAGTGACAGAGAGGAAGGGGTGGGAGGTTTAGGCAGGGGAATAATGAAGCCCATAGAAGCGAGATCAGGTTTCTGAGAGAAATGGAGTGAGAAGCACCTTACATGGTATTGCAAGAGTTTCTAAGTCTACCATTTAATGCTCAGATCTGTGAGTTTAACATTTATCCTTTCAAATTTCCTTTTTTGCTTAACTCAGTTTCACTAAACTTGTCTTTGAAAAACATGAGTTTGGAATTAGATATACATATTTTTTTAAATAAGGCAGCATGAGAACATTTGTTGAAAAGCAATGATAAGAACAAAAGGGTATTTGAATTAATAAAATTATAACAGAGATTCAAATAAAAAAGTTAAGAGAAAAAGAAAAACATGATCATTTGCAGTATTAACCTATCTGAAATAACTTATTTCTGCTGGTTCATTAGGCATTGAAGAATTCTCAATGGAGTGTATTATGTAGAATAAAATATCACAACCTCCTACATTTTTAACTCAGCTATGCAGATCATAAAGCTATGCTTCCATACCTGCTTACACATCACAAATTTTAATCAGATACTTGAGACAACTTTAGATTGATTAATCTAGATTCACAGACATGGGATAAGGTGGTTCTTTTTCAGCAAACTGGAGACCCTCTCTGGAGTATAGATCATTATTGTTTAGGTGAATTTTTATGTAAAACAATATGTAAACAGACAATGTGGAACCAGCATAGATGGAGGGAATGCCAAGGATTTGATTAACAATGACTTCATTGGGATTAGGCCTGAGGCAGTTCTTTAAGCCTCAGTGTGCACACACTGTCTCTATTTTCTGTGTCCTCACACAAATCCTCAGTGCTGTTAAACCCATCAACATTTTTTTTTAAAAACTTCTTTTTTTTTTAATTTTTTTTTTAATTTATACATACAAGCTGGCGGCGAGAGGGTTCACCAGAGACAGAGTGGGGAGCAGAACAGGCAGATCAGAAATACACTGCTGAGGGGAGCAGCGGGCGAGGCAGGAGAGGTCTGCCGCGCCATGTGGTATTCTCCCCGGCCGGGTGTCAAACTCGCGTCGCCACTGCCGACAGCTCCACAGCGCAGCGCTTAACCGCTGTGCCACCAGGGAGACCCCAAAAAACCTTTTTTTTTTTTTTTAAAGATTTATTTATTTATACATACAAGCTGGGGTACAGGCCAGAGGCATGGGCCAGTGAGCGAGTTCACCAGAGACAGAGTGGGGAGCAGAACAGGCAGATCAAGGAAACACACTGCTGAGGGGAGCAGCGGGAGAGGCAGGAGAGGTCTGCCAAGCCATGTAGGAATCTCCCTGCCAGGCTTCGAACTTGCGTCACCGCTGCCAACAAATCCACAGCGCAGCGCTTAACTGCTGCGCCACCAGGGAGGCCCCAAGCCTTCAACATTTACTTGAGTGCCTTGAGTGCTGTCTTCTTGCCCAAGCATAGGCTATCTACAGATTTAAAAGAGTTGATATAGTACATTGAGAAAAGGAATAATTTCCCCAGTCATTCAAACAGAATTGCATTCATCCATCTCTGATCATGAACATAAACGCATTCACTTAACATGTGTGTCTTTTTATGGGGCTGAGAGCTTGACACGGGGCTTTTAGCGTATTATCCATACACAAGAGCTAAGAAAGCTATTTTGTTTTTTCTATTAATTTGGTGCCTAAATGTTTAGTATACCAAATGTGATTTCAATATCAATCATAAAAATATTTTAACATATAGAAGGAAGCTTAGTTGGTCAGGAACTAAGTTAGTTGTCCTGGAATCCTTCCGAGTGAGATCTACTTGTCTCAAGAGCCTTGGTGGTGTATGTCCTTTGCGTTATAGTAAAAAGTGACATATAAATTATTTGTTTAGAATTATTGGGCCCACACTTTGGAATGATAATAATATGTATTTAATATCAAGAGTGACTTCTAAAAACTAGACACTTCCTTACTAAAAAAATAAGTGATTCAAAATCTTGTATGTAGAGTAGTGCTAAGTACAAAGCAGACTTCTCTGGTTAAAGGAGGCAGGGTTCGTGGGGCCCAAATAATAACCTCCAATCAAGTGTTCCATAGAACACAGTCACACAATGAGAATAATTGAACCAGCTTTCTTCCTGGATGACTTTGAAGGAAAACCCTATTTTTTCTCTCAGAAATCATTGATACCTTTTAGTATATGCGGGTCTTGAAAATTACTTCAGTTATTGCCAAGTCTGAAATCCTTTTGAGTTTTTCCTTTTTATGATCATTATCTATGTCCACAATGATATTACTCTCTGTCAGTTCATACTGGCTTGAGTTTCCTTTACTTCGAGGCTCTTTATCTATCCTGATCAGTGGCATGGTGAGTGAGGCTTTGTTTTTAGCCTATAAGCAGCTTAAATATTTGTTATCAATTACATTTAAATCAAGGGAAGTTTTCTCTCTCTTTTTCTTTAGTACTTGAGTCACATTTTGTAACATGAGCATTTAATAACGTCATTACTGTCACAGTCAGTAATAATTCTTCTGCCTCTATTCCCATGATAGTATGTTTTATTTTAATTGCTGAAATTCTGCTTGACTCAAGTTACAACTGAGGAAGCCCTTTGTCTGTGAGGCAGGATGACAGCTTGGGACCAGACAGTGAGACCTTGAACATCACCAGTGCACCTTTGTGCATCCAGATGACTTTATACAATATGTAGAGTTTAAGTATATAAAGTATATTTAGCATCATTTTAAGGTTCCTCTTGGACTTGTTTTCCAGTGTTGGCTATATCTTAGAATCACCTAGGGAGGATTTTTGAAAATGTTAAAATATCATGAACAGAATTCTGGAGGCCCAGCCTGGGCATCAGTTGTCTCAAACATACTCAGGTGATTCTGCTAGGCAGCCACAAGCTGAGAAACACAGTGCATGATAGGGAGTCCAGGTATTTTCTACCTAGACAAGTGTTCCTGTGCTGCCAGTATTTCCACAAGGTTTCTTTTTCTTTTTTCTTTTTTCTTTTTTTTTTTTTTTACGTAGAAGAACTGCAGGTGAGAGATATGGAGGGTAAGAAGATTCACCAGAGGCAAAGTGGGGAGCAGAACAGGCAGATTTACTGAAATGCACTGCTGAGGGCAAAGCAGGGGAGGTCTGCTGTGCCGTGTGTGGGTTAGCTCCCCGATCAGGGGTCAAACTCAGTCTATAGAGGTGATAGCACTGAGACCTAACCCCTAGGCCACCAGAGAAGCCCTTCCACAAGGATTTCTAATGGCTTTTATTCTTTCTCCAAACAACATTACCCTGTTTTCCTCTCTAGTTAACACTATGCTAAATTCACTTTTAAATTCAGTCATTTCGCCTGTAACAGTTTTGCATGCTGTGTAGCTCAGCCTCTTGAAGGTTCCTGGAAGCAGGATGTGCTTTTCTTTACTTCTCTGTCCCTGCAGTGAGCAATGGAAAAGTAGGTTCTAATAGAAGATGCACAGACAGGAATTTTAGCTGTCATTTCAGCAGACTCAGGAGAAAACGTGTTGGACCTCCAAACTTTGCCATCTTCAGTACAGCTTAGCTAGTCATTCTGATAGTTTCGCTCCCACTTCACTTTGGAGCCCATTTCTCCATTTGTTCAGAATTTATAAAGCAGGAAGAATGAGTGAATATAAATCTAAATGCCCATGAGCTCCTGTGGACAGAGTGTGGTGGTGACACGGTCAGCCTGACTTGGTCCATGGCTCAGCGCTGTGAAGCCAAGGAGCAAAGGCTGCAGACATGCTCCCCTGAAGCAGAGTCATGAGCATACACTTGTCAGGTATAAAAATATGGCATGGAGGGGGAATGAGGCTCCCACTGCTGCCTGGAACAAAGCTGGACTCCATAAATTGATGATGGGATGGAGCAAAGGACCTCATTTGGCAACCCAAGACATTCTCTGCTTCAAGATCACCAGGAAACCATCTTTTTTTTTTTTTTTTAAAGATTTATTTTTTATTTATACATACAAGCTGGGGTACAAGCCAGAGCTGTGGGGCGGTGAGAGGGTTCCCCAGAGACAGAGCGGGGAGCAGAACAGGCAGATCAGAACTACACTGCTGAGGGGAGCAGCGGGTGAGGCAGGAGAGGTCTGCCGCACCATGTGGGATTCTCCCTGGCCGGGCGTCGAACTCGCGTCGCCACTGCCGACAGCTCCACAGCGCAGCGCTTAACCGCTGCGCCACCGGGGAGGCCCAGGAAACCATCTTAGCTCCAGTGGAGATTATGGCCATCAAGGGCAGGGGTTCGATAGCTGCTGATTAGGTGTGAAATTCAAAAATAGGTACGTTTATATTCATATTATTACTGAAAGCCTTTTTATTTTTTTTATTTCTAAGAATTCCGACTGCTGGTGTCTTAGAGTAATTTTTGCTGAAGTTAGTTAAAAGACATACTGCTAATTGAAGAACATCAATTGAAAAAGATTATTCAAAATTCAGTTTTATAGTCAGCTTTTTATATTTTCTCAGTTTTGTTTCATGTAGCGTATCCTCTATTTTTTTATTTTAGTAAGGTCTTGTAAATAAACACATTACCTTTCATATATTAAAATGCTCAGTTGTTGAAAATACATTTTTGAGTATATAATGTACCAGAACTTTATGTTACATCACATATAAAACCGTTTCTATTTTACAAATGAAAAATTAAAGTACTTAAATATTTGTGTTCACTTGCCCAAATCCCCGCCTTCATTCTTAATGTTTTGTAATTGATTTGTTATGTTTTGCACTCAATAATATGGTCTTTAAAAATCTATGTTGTTCAAATTTTTATGTGTTTAATAGCATGACCATTTTAACAATAATACAAACTCCACTTCCCCAAAGTATATTATATTAGTGCATTATTCTCTTCTCCTGTACACTTTTAAATTTCTATTTATAAACTAAAGAGTACAGATTTTAGAATCTGAAAGGCTGGATTTATGCCCTTATAAGAGACTTATACGCAGTGACTTTGGATGTAGAAACCAAAGGTTAAAGCCAATGTGGCGATTTCTTAGCTATATTGTTTGTCCTCTCAGAAGTTTATTTTCCTCCTCTGGAAAATGACTTTTCTTTTTTTTTTTTTATAAATATATATTTTTATTGTTATTTATGTCTTTTACATTTTGTATTCCCCTCGGGTAGCCCACCACCAATTCACCCGTGATCCATCTTCATGGTCCCCTGTGTTCTTTTCTACTCCATTTTGTGCCCTTTTCATTCCCTCCCTCCGCCTCCCTCCCCACCCCACCCCCACTGACTGTCTCTCTCCCACCCGGCCTCCCTATAGTCCTGTTATAAGTGAAACCATTCGACATTTTTCTCCTTCCTTCTGGCTTATTTCACTGAGTATGATCCCCTCTAATTCCATCCATGTCACTGCAAATTGCATGTGTTTATCCTCTTTCCATGCTGAATAGTATTCCATTGTGTATATGTACCACATCTTCTGGATCCAATCATCTATTTTTGGACATCTGGGTTGCTTCCATACCTTTGCTATTGTGAATAGTGCCTCAATGAACATACAGGTGCATGTATCCTTTCGGATTAGTGTTTTTGTGTCCTTTGGGTAGATTCCCGAAAGTGATATTGCTGGGTCATATGGAAGCTCCATTTCTAGCAGTCTTATCTAAGGTTATGTAATTAAAGATCCTCACTTAAGTCACTTTTGTTTTTATGACCCTTTGACTTAAATGCATTATAGGCAAAAACATTTTAATTCTCCTTAAAAAGTCAAACCAAAGCAAAGATTGTCTTTTGAGAGTAATAGTACAACAAGAATGTGTAATAACATTCTTTTCTCCCAGAAAAAAACATATTTGAATTTTAGCCCTTTGAGTGAAGGCCGAGACAGAAGTCAGCAGAGTGAATGAAGATTGCCTCATATGAATTCCTTTGTTTCTCACTGCTCAGCAACATTTTACAGAACACCTGCTGCCAGAATTCTAGGGATGCAGATGACAAGTTATCATCTATTTCCAGAATTAAAGCCACATTTAAAATAGTCTGTCCAACCGATATCAATACCATGGAACCCAACTCACCTGGAGTTCCCAGTGTATTCAATGAGAGAAAAATATAAAATCACTGGTTTTCCCATATAAAGTATTTATAACTTTCCATCACATTATATTTAATATTTGTCCTTTGCATTCATCTTTAGGATGCTTTTAGGATGCGCAGTGTGTCAAACGACACACTGAGATCCCTGCAAATGAGCATACAATAACCATGTCCACACACCTATACAAAGTTCCTAAGACTTAGTTGAGTGATTGTCCTCTAAACAAATAAAGTTCAACTTTTGTTTCGAACATTTGACTGCTCTGTGAATGGTGATGAGGAGAAACATAGTAGAAAAATGAAAGTAAATAATCAGATCTGAGGTCAATTCTTGAATTCATGAATTTATCAGTGTTCTAAGCTGGATTCTATCCTGTCAGAGCATCAGTTTCTCACAAGGGATAGGAAGATCAGACCACAGGATATTCTTATTTATTCTATTTCATGTCATACTTAAACACTGTCTGATTTCTTATAAATTTTGCTTTTGATTTTTTTTTCTGTCGTGGTGGCTCCCTCTCCTCACAGTTATATACCTTCTATTAACCTCTTTTTCTTGTCTTCCAAGCATAACTCAATATTCATGCATCATCACTATATTTCCAGTTGGAATAAACAAAATGGTAACTCAACTAAAATTTAAACCAAATTTGATATAGTCCCAGTTGTTTATGTGCCCTTTTGTTTTCTTGATGTTGGGGATGAATCTTTAAAGGCATCACTAAAGCATATGTTATGAAATGTTTTGACTATGTTTTCTTCTATGAATTTTATGGCTTCAGGTTTTGCATCCAAGTCTTTGATCCTTTTGGAGTTGATTTTGGTGTATGATATGAGGTCTTGGTCTGTTTTCATTCATTTGCATGTAGCTATCCAGTTTTCCCACCATCATGTATTGAAGAGGCTATCCTCGTTCAGCATATGTTTTTGGCTCCTTGTTGTCATAGATTAGCTCTGTGTGTGTGTGTGTGTGTGTGTGTGTGTGTGTGTGTGTTTAAGCATGGGCTCTCAATTCTGTTCCATTGGTCTGTATGTCTGTTTTTGTTTAAGTTCCAGGCTGTTTTGATTATCGTGGCCTTATAATACAATAAATATAATATAACTTTATAATAATATAATATAACTTTATAATACAACAGGAAGTGTGATTCCTCCTTTCTTTTTCTTCTTCATCAAGTTTACTTTGTCAAGATTGTCTTTTGTGATATCATATGAATTTTAGTATATTTGCTCCAGTTCTTTAAAATATGCCATTGGTATTTTTGTTGGGATCACGTTGAATCTGTATCTTGCTTTGGGTAGAATGGCCATTTTGACAATGTTGATCCTTCCAATCCAAGAACAGGAAATATCTTTCCATTTCTTTGTGTCATCTTCTATTTATTTCACAAAGTCTTATAATTTTCTTTGTATAGGTCTTTTACCTGTTTTATTAAGTTTATTCCTAGATATTTAATCTCTTTTTTGGGGGGGTGTAATTGTAAATGGAATCACTGTCCCGATTACTTTCTCTTTTATCTCATTATTTGTTTATAGAAAGGCAACTGATTTATGTGTGTTAATTTTACACCCTGCCACTTTACTAAAATGATTCTTATGATTACTTTTCCATGAAATCTTGAGGGCTCTCTAAATATATTATCCTGTCATCTGCAAATAATGATAGCTTTCCGTCTTCTTTCCCAATTTGGATTTCCCTTATATCTTTCTGTTGTCTAATTGCTTTAGCTAGAACTTCCAATAATATGTTGAATAGCAATTGTCTTACTGAAGATCTTAGTCGGAAAACTTTCAGTTTTTCACCACTGAGAATGATGTTAGCTATGGGCATGTTGCAAATAGCTTTTATTATGTTAAGGCATTTCCAATCATCCCTAAGTTTTCAAGGGTTTTAATCACAAATGGATGGTTTGGATCTTAAAAGAGTCCATATCAAACTAAACACTTCTGCACAGCGAAAGAAAGCATAACTAAAATAAAAAAAAAACATTCTACTGAATGGGAGAAAAATTTGCATAACTTATATCTGATAAAGGACTGATGTCAAAGACATACAAAGGACTTATAAAACTTTACAAAAACAAACAACTGAAAAATAAAGAACTAAACATACACTTCTCCAAAGAAAATAATAAAATGGTCAACAGTCACAAGAATAAATACTTATAATCAATTATTATTGGAGGATGCAAATGAAGATCACAATGAGATACCATCTCAAACGTGTGAGAATCACCCATATCAAAATGACCAGAAACAGCAAGTGTTGTTGAAGATGTGGGGGAAAGGGGCCCCTTCTACACAGCTGGGGAGAATACGAACTGGTCTAGTCCTTATGGAGAGCAGTGTGGAGGTGTCTCAGAACATTAGACATGGGTCTGCCATTTGACCCAGTAATTGCAACTCTAGGCATCATCCAAAAAAATTTAAAAAACACTATCAAATGGAAACTTGCACTCCCATGTTTATTACAGCACTATTTGCTATAGCTAAACTAAGAAAACAAGCTAAGTGCTCCAGGACAAAAGAGTAGATCAAGAAGATGTGGTATGTATACACAATGGAATATTTATCAGCAATCAAAAAAGATAAAATAATGCTTTTGCAGCAACACAGATGGAGTTTGAAAGGATAATGATAAGCAAAATAAGTCAGAAGGAGAAAGATATATGTCAGATGGCTTCACTAATATGTGGAATATAAAGTAAATAAATTAACATTTTGATAAAGACAAGCTAAAAAACTAACCCTTGTTAGCTGACTACAGAATTGAAGCACAAAGAAGGAGAGGAGTTGTGGGAGGGGAAAGAACAAAGAGGGAATGAAGCACAGTAGTCTATGGTGGTGGAATACGGGTGAGTGGGTGGTGGGTGCTTTATGGTGGTAAGACCTGATGTGGATACCCCAACGTTACCTCAGTTAAAAATAATTAATTAATTAATATACTTTAAAATTAAAATTGAAAAATATTTTAATTAAAAAACTAAAATTTTGATGCTAACACCACCTGATGGGCAAAATCCTATACTCCTTTTACACCAACTACAATATAAACAAAAGGTACTTTGTAAAAAAAAAAAAAAAAAAAAGAATGAAAAAAACCCAATAAAAAAAGTTTGGAGTTACAGGCCCTGTCTTCTTGGTACTTTTTGTGCAAAACTATTTTAAATTCCTTGTGCTTTTTCCCCTTGCATGCCTTTGACCATAGAGAGAGGACTGTTAGTGATCCTGGTACTTCATGCTTCACAGCTCGTGAAACATCCATAGCTATAATAAAATATCTTGAGTTTCATTCACTATGTCGGGACTGTCACAAGCCATGAACTCACCTACAAATCAAGTACCAATGCTGGGACACTGTAGTACCCTGATTGAACTAGACCTAAATAAGTTCCCTCCTGTATTAGAGGTGGTGCCTACCCGCCTAAGAACATATGACTGCCATTTATAGCAAGAGCAAGTGTGGATTTGGGAAAGCAAAGAACTTCTACATTCCCTCACCTTCACGGAGTCTCTCTACAAAATTCCCCAGTTGTGCCACCAATGTTCTTATGCTATGACAATTTTTTTTTATTTACATTCCACACTTTGTTGATGCATGATTTGTTCATAGACTTTTTTTTATTTTTCTTTTTTATTGTTTTTATTGTTATTTATGTCTTTTACATTTTGTATTCCCCTTAGGCAGCCCACCACCAATTCACCCGTGGTCCATCTCCATGGTCCCCTGTATTCTCCTCTCTTCCATTTTGTGCCCTTATCCTCCCCTCCCCCCAACCCCCCCCCCTCCACCGCTGAGTGTCTCTCTCCCACCCGGCCTCCCTATAGTCCTGTTATAAGTGAAACCATTCGATATTTTTCTTTTTCTTTCTGGCTTATTTCACTGAGTATGATTCCCTCTAATTCCATCCATGTCGCTGCAAACTGCATGTGTTTATCTTCTTTCCATGCTGAATAGTATTCCATTGTGTATATGCACCACATCTTCTGGATCCAATCATCTATTTTTGGACATCTGGGTTGCTTCCATACCTTTGCTATTGTGAATAGTGCCGCAATGAACATACGGGTGCATGTATCCTTTCGGATTAGTGTTTTTGTGTCCTTTGGGTAAATTCCCAAAGTGGTATTGCTGGGTCGTATGGGAGCTCCATGTTTAGCAATCTGAGGAATCGCCATACAGCTTTCCATAGTTGTTGGACCAGTTCACATTCCCACCAGCAGTGTAGAAGAGTTCCTTTTTCTCCACATCCTTTCCAGCATTTGTTGTTGCCTGTATTTTTAATGTGTGCCATCCTCTCAGGTGTGAGGTGGTATCTCATAGTGGTTTTGATTTGCATTTCCTTGATTATAAGTGATGTTGAGCATTTTTTCAGGTATCTGTTGGCCATTTGCTTTTCTTCTTTGGAGAAGTGCCTTT